>BROF01003531.1:131607-149450 GCA_024346535.1 Eptatretus burgeri | reverse complement strand
CTCTCTCTCTCTCTCTCTCTCTCTCTCTCTCTCTCTCTCTCTCTCTGACAGCTGTGTCCTTCCTCAGACGTGGTGACCAAAAGTGTACACAATATTCCAGATGAGTTCTCACTAAATGCCTATAGTATATCATATTAAGACTACCCCTTTTAATTTACAATTTATCCCCCTACAAATACAAACTAAAACCCTATTTACTTTACCTATAGGTACCTGGCACTGTTTTCTCTGCTTATCCTCAATATCTATTACTACTCCCAGATCTTTCTCCTGTGTGACACGCTGCAAAATTACCCCTTGCATCCTGTAATCTCTATTTTCATTGTTCTTTCCCATCCCCAACACCTTACACTTGCTCAGGTTAAATTACATCTGCCAATCCTTTGCCCAATCTATGCAAGTATCAATACTTACCTGAATCTGATCACCACCCCCTCTGCTATCCACTTTACCTCCAAGCTTTGTGTCATCTTCAAATATCCAAAGCCTACTCTTCACCCCACGATCCAAATCGGTGATTTGAATTATGAATAGTAATGGTCCGAGTACTAACCCTGAGGTACCCCACTACTTACATCCTCCCAGCAAGACATCCTCCCACTCACAGCTACTCTTTGCCTCCTATCACAAATCCAATTTGTAATCCAATTAGCTACCTGACCAGCCACTCTACAAGCCCTTCCCTTGGCTAACAACCTCCCATGTGGTAACCTTATCAAATGCCTTCTTAAAGTCTGGATATACTATGTCCACTGCACTTCCCTCATGCACCCAATCAGACGCTGCTTCATTGAACTCTAAAAGATTTGTGAGACAGGAACTACCTTTGGTTAGTTTGTATTTGTTTAAATGGTTCCTCATCTGGTCCTTAATTAATGTCTCCAACACCTTCCCCACAACTGAAGTCAAACCAACAGGTTTATAGTTTCCCAATTATTTTCTGGATCCTTTCTTAAATAATGGTGTTACATTTTCCACTCTCCAATCCTCTTGTACGAGTCCTGACTCTAATGAGCTTTGAAAGATATCCGTTAACACCATGTTTATCTGCTCCTGCAACCTCTCTCCCTACTCAGATGCATGTTATCCAGTCCTGGAACTTTAACATCCTTTAATTTTTTCCAGTTTCTTTACTTCCTCATCTCAGACTTAAATCTCTTTTAAAAGTCCTTGCTCACCCCCAAGATAGATAATCTCAGGTATTGGAAGTTCCTCTGACTGTTCCCGTGTCAATGTAGAAGTAAAAAAACAATTTAATAATCCTGACATGTCACCTTCATCATCCACCAATTCTCCTTTTCTCTTCCACAATGAACTTACACTCCTCATAATCCTTTCTTTACCTCTCATATAAAGCCTTGTGTTGGCTTGATGGTCAAGGTGGCTGGTGTAAGATATTCGGGTTCTCGAGTTCAAGCCCCTGCCAGCCGTTAAATAACACCTGGTAGGTTGACTTGGTTGTCATCCTTCAAGGTTGGCAAAATGAGTACCAGCTTACTCAAAACGGTGGGCACTGCATCAGGAGCACAGCTGTGCTCCCAGTAATGATGCAACCAACAGCCACAGACTGTGTACAAAATTAATGAAACTTATATTCAGGTTTGGGCATTTATATCTGACGGTTTTATTATCCTAATAACTTTTTTGTTTCTAAACCAAATAAAATAAAAATTCTATACAACATTGGCACATACTTAAAGTTTTTAGATCCTCGTGGAGGATCTCTAAGTCTTACTCACGTTGTTGTTCTTCATCTTCTTCTTGTGGACTTTTTTGTTTCACAGCCTACAGTTTTCATCAAAACTTCCTGAAACTTGGCATAAAAATGTAAAAATACTCTGCGCAGACAGTAACCATCTCCGATTTTGAAAATTCCTCCGAAAAATAAAAAGTTATGACGTCAAAATATCTCCGCGAATGGAAATCGCCGAAAAAATTATCTCCGAAACTAGGCAAGCTTTTTGAATTCTGTTTGTGGGAATCGAACAGGACATTTTGACAGAATAGCAGAGATGAATTACCGCACATATGATGCATCACTATGACGTCATATCAATTTTTATGACGTCATTCCAATTTTTTGACATTTTTTGTTTCACAACACAGAGTTTTCATCGGATCTTCGTGAAACTTGCCATGTATATGCAGAAAGCCCACGCGCAGAGAGTAACCATCTCCGATTTTGGAAATTCTTCCTCGAAAAAAAAGTTGACGTCATAATATCGCCGCTAATGGAAATCGCCTATACCATTATCTCCGAAACTAGGCAAGCTGTTTGAATTTTGTTTGTGGGAATCAAGCTGGGCATTAGCACAGATAATTTATCGCAAACCTGATACATCACAATGACGTCATATTCGTTTTTATGACGACATCATTAAGAGGACGAGGATCTTAGCTCATTTGAGCTTGTTAAAATCAATTTTGATTCTTTATTTCTTAAAAAATTACATCAGACAAATGGGCCCCTTTCGAATTTGTGCATTCACGACAGCAGATCATATTATTATTGTTCATTACCGCAAGCATTGTCTCTTGATCAAGCGGATGGTTGCAGTGATGTTTGCCTTCAATTCATCGATCGATGTTGGATGTTCCTTATAAACTTTGCCCTTTAGAAATCCCCATGGGAAGAAATCTTATGGAGTTAAATCTGCCAAATCAAAGTGTGCCTCATCTGTCATGATGACCTTGTTTGTGAAATTAGCATGCTCATTGCATTTAAAGTGCTCCATCAATAAAAACTTTAAAGTATTATCTGTAAAACAAAGAAAACAATAATTAGTTATGCCACGACTGCTTCCGTCTAGAAAGATTGCAAATGTGTCAGATATAAATGCCCCACCCTGTACATATAGATATAAAGAATGTCTTGCTGTTATGTTTAATATTCTTGGCTATGTTCTTTTAATATTCCCTTTTGATGTGCTGAGTTATTTTCTAAACTAATCTCTGTTTCTTCTCTACTGATGAGAGCTGGAATCGAAGTCAACCTGTTATTTTGTACTGAATGAATGCCTTCTGCTTATCCTTAACTACACTGCATACCACCCTGGTCTCTTTCTGCCTTCACATTCACAACTCACTGGAATATTAGGACATTACTTAAAAAGAGGTCGAACACTGTACTCTCCCCACCCCTTCATGGGATTTACGACACACTAGAGTAAAAAAAAAAAAAAAGAAGCCATCTTGGACAAGATCTAGAAAATCCCCATTTGCACTGCCTTATGTTCCCAAATCTATCCCGAGCAAGATAAAATCCCCCACAATCAATAGTCTTCCCTGATCACATGCCCTTTTGAATTCTTCATGTACTCCTTATTCCTCTTCCCTCACACCAGGAGGCCTGTAAAAGCATCCTTCAAGTATCTTACTTTTCTTGCAATCTCTAATCTCCATCGACACAAAATCCTCTCCATTAATGTCATGCATTTCTCTCAATACAATACTATCTTTCTCCCAGATTGCCCTCTGTCTTTGTCTCTGTCTCTCAACCATGTAGCCTTTAATTCCCATCCTTCAGTCAGATTTCTCACTAAAACAAGTTTTGCTTACAGCAACTATGTTGTACCCTTCCATCTTTACTCTTCAGGCTTTCCATTGAAACTCTTGGTATTCATGCGCAACACCTTCAACGTTGTGTTGTTTACACATACCAGGATTCGTGAATCGATTCACCAGGGAAAGGAATCGATCCCTGAATCCACGGATTTGTGTACAAAAAGCTCATGGCACTCGTATACAACATCCCTTCCATTAACCATCCCTTGTTGACCCGACCCAACAACCACATCCTCGGCCTCAAGTCTTAAATAAGTCCAAGTTTCTTTCTCGAGGACCGCCAGGAATGTCGTCACCCCACCTTCCATTGCATTGAGCACCTTTCCATCAGAGGTGCAATTTGGTCTAAAAGATCCACTTTCCATTGAGGTCTGGCCTAACAATGGGTAACCCTGCTGTCCATTATCTGGTTTATTGTGAAAGTGGGGGATTGGGGGCAGGTGATAATTGATTGGAAAAAGGGAAATTTTCTTGCTGTATTTGATGCATGTATTGCAAAGCTTTGTTGAAATTCTGTTGCATAAACTCTGCCTTGCTCTGCTTTCGTTTGTTTTATACTTTCAAAGCCATTTGAAAAAGTTCAACTACTGGCCATGGTGGAAATATCGGTTTCAATATTTTATATTTACATGGGCCAATCAAGGTTGATGCGGACTTTTAAATAAGAAAATATGTTTCAAACTAGAACCACACTCGGTGGAGCACGTACCTCCGCCAGGCTGAACAGTTCACGTTTTGTTTCCCCCCGAAAGGCCGGATCTGAATCCGGACCTGAACCAAAATCAAATCGGCTTGTTCTTGTCACCAAACCAACTCATTCACCAAATTTCGTCATTACCAATCCGTAACGTTTTGAAATATCGTGCTGCATGTTGTTTTTACCTCCTCCACAGATGGTGAAGGAGGTCGTTTTCACCCCTTTGTCTGTTTGTTAATTGCTGGAATCCGTCGGATTTTCGGCAATTATGTCGGTCGGTTGTGTGTGTCATTCTGTGTGTCTGTCTGTCTGTTTGTTTGTTTGTTTACCCTGTAGCAGCCACACCATTTCAGCGATCATGACCAAACTGGGTACAGACGTCAGCCATGGTCCAACTTAGACACTTGTCGTTTTGGGTGAATCTAGGTCAAAGGTCAAAGGTCTAGGTCACCGAAAACCGAAATTCTTATTTTCGCAATAACGTCCGCTAAAATAGACGTATCGACTTCAAACCAAATCCCAAATGTGCATCTTCCAATTCTGCATCCAACCATATGTCTCATCGGGGTGTCACACCAACACCCTTCTTAGCGGTCGTGGGTCGAATGTCAGGGGGGTCAGGTCAAAAATTTCAAATTGCGATGAAAATGCCATTTCAAGTCCGATTGACTTCCAAGTTATGATCATGACCAAACTAAGTGCTATAACTCATTAAACAGTAGCACTGTCGACTTATAAGAACCAAATTGATTTCCAGGTTTTTGTTTTTTCAGAGATCATGGAAATATGACAAACTTATTCCAGCAATTCCTTGTTCAACGAGCAATTTCATTTGTTTGTTTGTGTGCAGGATATCTCAAGAAGCTGCAGACAGATCTGGATAAAATTTGGTGGGCATGTTGGGTGTGTGACAAGGAAGAAATGTTTCGATTTTGGTGAGGATCCGGATCCAGATCTGGATACGAGAATTATTTAAAATTTCTAAGTGATTCTTCACCATTGAGACCAGAAGGCCAAAAACGACGTAAAGCATGATACCTCAAAAATGTCTTGGGCCTTATATAGTCTCATGGATCATCTCGATGGTGACGAATCACCTTAAAAATGATCGGATCCCCAAAATCTAACCAATTCATCCATGTCACACAACCGAGGAGAGGAGATTGGGACCATACTCTGTGCAGAGCGTTGGTGCTGCCTAAGCAGTCTTCTTGGCTATTGGGCACAATGCGAGACGGGGCGCCACTCCGACACAGTAAACCAGCATGCTGGCAATCATTTTGCTGACCTCGGAAGGATGACAGGCCAAGTTGACCCCACCTGGTATTAATTCAACAGCTGAGTGGGATTTGAACTCAGGACCCTAGGATCAAAAGCCCACCACCCCAACCATTAAGCCAACACCAGGCATACATAACCAACCTGCCCACCAAGTTTTGTCCTTATCCATCCATAACTTTGTGAGATATCCTACTCAGAGAGACAAATAAACAGACAAGCCGGTAGGCGGCGATGGGTCACCGAGCATGGAAACTATAAGATATAGAGCAAAATGGATGTCATATAGCGGATAGGGAATCACCTTAAGATTATGCATATCAAATCTCATCCAGTTCCATCTATTGATAACTACTCAGTAGATGAACGAAAATGCGGTTTGAAATCGGAAATCCCCAAAGTTCGAGGGGGTGCTGTGGGTGAACAAAGATCTAAATCAAAAATCCGGCTTGATCGTTTGTGCACAATGTATTCCAGATGATTCGTTTGAATTTTCATGACCACCCGACCATATCCCGAGGAGGAGTAGCATTTGGCGCGAAGGCACCTCCAGCTCTCGCATATTATTGATTTTTGCACTAATTGACCTTTGACCCCTGACCTAAGCGAAATCGGTCAATATGTCCTGAGGCAAAGTTGTAGTACTCATTGAGTACCATGAACCAGCAAAGTTTCATTTGTATCGATGCACTCACCTGGTCGCTAGGGGGCCTTCAATTTTCGCCAATTTTCGCGCATACCCTAATTGTAGGGGGCGCTGCGGGTAAAGTATTCCATATATCATAAAAACCGGAATACATTTGATAGAGCATCACCTGTAGATCATTCGTGCCAAATTTCATAACCCTACGTGGGATAATGGCTTTCGGAATTGATTTCGCGTGAACGGTACCGATTTTGAAGGTTATTTGGTTGTTGCTAGGGAACCAAAGCATCCCTAGCAACCATCACAATTTCCAAATCACGAGGTCATAGGATGTACCTACCACCCGAGTTTGGTCAAAATCCGCCCAAGTTTACTACCAATTATGCTGATGACAAACGAACAAACATCCAAACAAGCATCTAAACAAACATCCAAACAAACAGACAGAATTACTGACAATGAGGGTCACCTATTTTGGCGACCCAACAAACAGAGGTGAAAAATATAACCCCAGTCCACCTTCAGTGGCATAGGTAACAATAGTTCCCTCCAAGTATTTTTGCAGTTATATTTGTCAGGCCTGATCAAGGTGTATGGGAGATGACAAACGCTGGTCAAAGCATTCTGTGCAAAACCAAGATGGCAGCCAACAGTCACATGTGCTGTTCAACATTGGTGCACCATCAAGTTAAATGTGATGAATAACAAGCAAACTGAAATCCACAGGAAGCTATGTGCACGGGAAAATGAAGAACCAGTCTGACTCATGAAGGCCAGTTTCGATAACGTGAAGGCTATTCTGTCTAGTACAGGCATTTTAGCAGAAATATTTGGTCAACCTCCCACAAATTGCAACAAAAGCAAACTCAACAGATTTTGATTCCTGGATATGTCCTCAGTGACAGAAAAAAGTCCTAAGGGATCCTCCGGGGGGAAAGTCCCGAAATCATGGAAATCCAATATGGCCGCCACCCGGCTTTGGGGAAAATGAGAAAATTGTAAAGATTGATATTTTAAAATGTAAATATATGTTTTTCTGCATTCTAATTGTTTCTAGTTATGGTCAGTATATTGATATACAAGAATAATTATAAAAAAGTGAAATGTGTTGAGGGTAAAATAAAAAATTATAGCTTTTTTGTCCAAAAATGTCAATTTTTTGTCCCAAAAAAAAAAAATTCACCTGATACTGATTTTGGCTCCTGGACAAAAAAAAAAAGAAACGTTGAAGACACAAGATGAAATCAAGTCAATGGCAATACAATATACTTATGTAATTCTTGAAACATGACAAAATTCACAATTCCACTCAGGACAATCACATCTGCCTGACGAAGGTTTTGAAATGAAAATGAAAATTTGCATTAAACTCAGAAACTACATCCATTATAAACTTACTATACATGTTGAGAAAAATCAAGCGTATTAAAGTTGGAACTCGACAATGTCGTCATCATCCTCATCATTGTCACATGGAGTGTTTGTGCAGCCAGAGCCCCTGCAGTTTCCACAAGCTGGAGTGCACTCAATGTTGTGCTTCTTGCATGTGCATCTCATGGTGCTACATTCAGCCTGGCAGTTGCACCTAATGACACGTAACATCTTTTCATGAGCTGGAGCTATTGATGTCTGAAGTGGCACAAACCACTCGTCACACTTCTGCCTACCTCATTCTGTCAGAAGAAGTTCATCTGCACATCCCTTCCATTCTTGGACTTGCAGATACATGCGCAGGCTGTGATACTTTGCTGCTTCTGATGTTGGTGGTAACGTCTGTGGTTGCACATGAGAGGAGCTCCAAGCAACCTTGTCCCAGTACCGCTGATACCGGAGGGTGTCCAGGGTGTCAGTTGACTTTCCGTTTTAGATTATCACCAATGTTTTTTCTCCTGTATCTGCCACATCACATACGGAAGCTGCATATGTATCAAAAACCTTGGCCTGCTCACGGAATGTGTTGTTTGCTTTGAACTTTTTGAGGGACGCTCCCTTTCCAATCCCATGAAGACGAGATGTCGTGTCGCACCCAAGAACTGCATGTAGAAACAATATGTGCTTGCATATGTCTGTACCAATCATTATCTTTGTAGCCTTGATGTTCCAGATGCAAGGCTTCTTCGTTTTCTTCTTTGGCTCGGGACAAAAGAAGAGGTCATGGGATTCCAAGCTTGCATGGTGTAATAGGAGGACAAGGAGGTCTGTGTCATCACCAACTAACACAGTGTTGGTGACAGTAGCAGACTGCACGGCCTTCAGTACAATCAGGAGATCAGCATCCCCTGAGGCATGGTGTGTCTCACAGTTCTTCTTCTGAAGCTCTTCACTCAACATACAAATGAATCGCTGTTTGTCCTGCCTGTTGGCAAGAAACTGTTTCTTCTTCATTGTGAGACGCATGTCAGCTGTAAATGTCCCAGTAGTGCCAGCATTCCCTTTAGACCGTCTCTGGTGTGTCATGTCCTTCGTGTTGGTACTCTCATAACCATCAAACACGACTATGGCATCTCCGTACTTCTTCCTTACATAATCAGTGTACTGGTGGTATATGTCTCTGTATGTAGATCCACGAGACCATGGAATGCGTTGAACAAGTGCCCCGCCATCCAAAATATACTGTTGCCCATCATTGGGGATATCGGCTGGGACATCGGATCCAAGAAGATCCCAGATGGCATCAACAAAGACTGGCTTGTGTGCTTCTCAGAGCTGAAGAGAGGAATCAAAGAGGGCTGGTGGACAGCTGTACAGTTCATATTTGAAGGCCGACTCCAGATCTTCTGCTGTCTGTGCAACAGTGATCAGTTTCTGGAAGAGGAGTTGTGCGTCAACTGGACTTGCTCTCCATCAATCTTGACAGATGACTTCATGCCAAGGGTGACAACTTGGTCTTTCCTCTTAAATGTGTACTCGGCAGGTGTTTTCCTATCCATATATTTCAATATTTTGGCTCCTGCAGCATGTGCTGTATCGACGTTGACGGTGGGGTGTGCATGAACTCCAGTGGCAATGTTCCTCAGACGTGGATCACTACTGAACGGATTCCGTTCCTGTAAATACTGAAGAGCTGATAGTGTGTCCTTCCAGTCACGAGATTGTCTTGCCTTGGTCATGTCCTTCTTCTGCTCTCCAGTGTTGTAGTTCACACCTGTGAGCTCCTGCATTGCCTGGTTTATTTCTGCACAGGCAGGCATTGATAGTAGCCATACCAGCCGTTGTTGCTCTGTCATTCCTCGCCCTCGTGTGAGCCCCCCTCTGGTCTTCAAACTTCTCATCAGAACTTGTTCGAAGATCAGGTCAGATGAAAGACCTGCCCACAGGCGATCACTTCATCGAACCACATGGAACCTCTCATCGAAACGTTGTTGGACATTGGGATGTTGAGTTTTGAGGTTGGATATCTGCTGCAGATACACCCTCGCAAATTTGGCATACAGGTTGTGGCCCGAGGCTGCCAGGTAAGGCAGCCTGGATGGCGTGAAGATGTAGTGCCCAGTGCGCTCTGCCCAGATGTATTTGCGTAGAATGTCTAGCATGTCCATATACTGAACCCAGAGCGCTGAAGTTCTAGAAGATATCTTTGCAGACTCGGCATGCTTCTGAAGGTGGTCTTTGATTCGTTTCAAGACGTCAGACTTGCATACTTCTTCCACAGACTGGGGTTGGCAGAAGTGTGACGAGGGTTTTGTGCCACTTCAGACATCAACAGCTCCAGCTCCTGAAAAGATGTTACGTGTCATTAGGTGCAACTGCCAGGCTGAATGTAGCACCATGAGATGCACATGCAAGAAGCACAACATTGAGTGCACTCCAGCTTGTGGAAACTGCAGAGGCTCTGGCTGCACAAACACTCCATGTGACAATGATGAGGATGATGACGACATTGTCGAGTTCCAACTTTAATATGCTTGATTTTTCTCAACATGTATAGTAAGTTTATAATGGATGTAGTTTCTGAGTTTAATGCGAATTTTCATTTTCATTTCGAAACCTTCGTCAGGCAGATGTGATTGCCCCGAGTGGAATTGTGAATTTTCTCATGTTTCAATGATTTATATCATTATATTGCATTGCCATAGACTTGATTTCATCTTGTGTCTTCAACATTTCTTATTTTTTTTGGTTCAGGA
This sequence comes from Eptatretus burgeri, assembly GCA_024346535.1. NCBI lineage: Eukaryota > Metazoa > Chordata > Myxini > Myxiniformes > Myxinidae > Eptatretus > Eptatretus burgeri. Next base: position 139,138 of record BROF01003531.1, on the reverse strand, counting down.
GCCAAAATCAGTATGAGGTAAATATATATTTTTTCGGGACAAAAAAGCTCTAATTTTTTATTTTACCCTCAATACATTTCACTTTTTTTATAATTATTCTTGTATATCAATATACTGACCATAACTAGAAACAATTAGAATGCAGAAAAACAGATATTTACATCTTAAAATATCAATCTTTACAATTTTCTCATTTTCCCCGAAGCCGGGTGGCGGCCATATTTGATTTCCATGATTTCAGGACTTTCCCCCCCTGGAGGATCCCTTAGGACTTTTTTTCTGTCACTGAGGACATATCCAGGAATCAAACTGTTGAGTTTGCTTTTGTTGCAATTTGTGGTAGGTCATCCGACATTTTGACTGTACTGGACCACATCTTTTGCATCGAAGAAGGGTAAAAACGCCCAAACCGTCAGCTTCTCTTTGCTTTTGACGCCAGGTTCTTTTATGTTGAAGACTCCAGTCACAGACTATAGCTTCCTCATTGAGGCCAGGCCCATTGCTTGTATAGAAAAGTGAAGAAAGAGAGAATCGTCTAAGAGTTTTCGAGGATGTAAAAACAAACTGCCTTTTGAAAAGGGGAAGGTCATAAGTATTTGGGAAGATATGAGAAGGTAAAGAGCTCCAGAGTTTGGCAATGAAGGAGAAGAAACAAACATCGTAACGGCCCACCCTTGAGTTGCCAATGGCCACACAATAATCATGTGATGTCGTGGCTTGTCGAGTGTTCCTTGGTCTCACTAATGGTGGAGGTATACAAGCAGCAAGTTCCCAGGAGCAGAAACCGAAGTAATATCTGTATAAAAGAGAAAGAGCATACTATGCGGCGTAATTTGAGGGGGTCGAGTTTTGAGGTCAGATTGGGAGAGTTGATAAGTCGAATTACTTTGTATTCAATTCTGTCCAATAAGTATGTGGAGCTGGAACCTCCCCAGATGTGAGAGCAGTACTCCATACAAGGACGAATCAATCCTTTATATAGTTGGAGCAACTGTTCAGAGGAGAAGAATCTTCGACATCTGAACAGGAATCCTAATTTATTCGAGGCAGACTTAGCTATTTGTGTAATGTGTGGATTCCAGGATAAATTTGATGTTAGAGTAATACCTCGTAGGTTTATTGTATCACATGGTATAATTGTAGAGCTTTCAAAGTAGATTGGAGAGTTGAGAGGAGTTTTAGAGAGAGAGAGATGAGACGAAATTGAGTTTTAGAAGCATTAAACTTAACTTCATTACATTTCCCCCACTGGGAGATCTTGGCCAAATCAGAATTTAAAGAGGTGGCTGTGATTAAACGAGATGTAGATCGAATGAGGGAAGATGAGGCAGATGGGAAAGATGTGGAGGAATGTAATGTTGAGTCATGAGCATACGAGTGCATTTGGTTATTTGTGGAAGAAAGATCATTGATAAAAAAAGAAGGAAGAGTGTTGGAGACAGGACAGAACCCTGAGGGACACTGCTGTTCATAAGGAAAGGGGGGAGGGGGTGGGAGATGTTGAACCATCAACAATTACGGACATAGAGCGGTCAGAGAAAAAGCTCAATATGAGAGAGAAAAGTGAAGGAGGAAAGCCGAAAGAAGGAAGCTTGGATATCACACCCCGATGCCAAACTCTGTCAAAGGCTTATGAGATATCAAGGCCTCCAACAAAGGATTCCCCAAAGTCTCTCAGAGTAGAAGCCCACATATCTATATAATCTATAATAAGTGTGTACGTGCGTGTGTGCGTGCGTGCGTGTGTGCGTATCCTCCATAACTCCAAAACTATGAAATCCAGCAGAATGAATCTTTGCATGCATACTTGGGGAACTCCAAGGGAGTGCACGAGTGAAAATTGGGTGTTTGGGTTAATTTAAACACCCTCTTTGAAGATAATTAATGGCCATATTAAATTATCCTTTATCAGGGATATCATCCTTGGTCACATCACTGTCCCTTGCGGGGGTCTTAATTCACCTTTTGTTTTTTGGCCTGCTCAACAATGCTTTGACTTGAAACAGGCCGCAGTAGTTTCTTAACGATCGTTTGTTTTTTTCCCCCCACTTTCCTCACTCATATCAAATGTGTGTCCATCATTGCTACAAATCGCGGGATACATCTCAATGCTTATAAACCCCAGAGATGCCAGCATTCGTGGCTTTATTTAATTTCCGCACATACCATAACCTTTAGAATCTCTTAACCAGAGCCAAATTTTTAAAAATTTAAACTGTAGAATCGCAGCAGTTCCGACTGCTAAAAAAAAATACGTGTTCATTTGTCCAATTCGGACATTGTTTTACATTCTGGGCATCTCCGGGAGGTGTTTAATATGACTGATCAGGAATCGCTAATTGCTTGCCAAGCCTGCCGTTCCTAATCAACAGTTTCTTTGGAGTGCTTGCTTGAATGCTTAAGCTACTTGGCAAGTGCTCTACAAGCTGTATAGAGCTTCGTTTGCAAGCCATGGCGATATATGGCAAAAGTACCCACAATGTCAATCTGCCCTGTCCCCCTGAGGAACACAATAAAAAAAAAAACATCGATCGACCACCTGCCTGTTTTGCATCCTGTGGTGTAAAGTCTGCCGCTCCTTATCAATGGATGGATAGAGAGAAGGGATGGATGTTGGGAAGGGATCTATGGACCAAGGAATGTAATGGCAGATTAAGGAACAGCAGGTTTGGAGCTCATTCATTACTTACACCTCGTGTTCACTCTGTGAGATTGGAGTTTCGTGTGTTCGTGAACAACTGTGGAACTTGTGAATCCACTTTCCATCCATCCATCCATCCATCCATGTCTTCCCCCACATCTCTTCGTTTGTCCTGGCTCCCCCACTCCTTCCTCGCTCTTCCTCTCTCACCCCTCTTCCAACTTTCATGAAGTGATAAACAATGGGTGGTTGTGTTGGGGTTTGGAGGTGGTTATATTATGCTGTGGTGTTTGTGTTGTGTTTTGAGCCTGGAGTGTGCGGGTTGAGTGGATGGCCACTTTTTTTGGCGATCGTATCTGCTGCTGGGTTGGATTCTGCGGTTTGAATTTTGGGATTCGGCTTGGGTTGAGAGATTCTGGGCGTATAGCATTTTGGTTGTAGAACATGTGCTGAAATTAAATAAAGGTACAAAACACTGGTGTCTCCGGGCGTTTATAAGCATTGCAGCTCAGGTGCGATTGGCTCGCAGGTGTATGGGCCTGAGCTTGGTTTCGGGGTTTGGACTGTGGGGTTGGGCTTGGTGGCAGGTCTGGCTGCTGGAGGGGCATTTGTTTTTTTTTCCACTTCACACGTTCTTTGGCACTCCAGGTAGTGTGCAATCCCCTCCGAGAGATCCAATTCCAGAGCAGGTAAACAGGGTGCACGCGCAGTTCAAGTTGTATACCTTAAGGGAAGCCCATGTAATAATAATCTCTTTAAAATGGTATGTGCTGTTTGAAAGTGATGGGTGGTTTTGCTATCCTGTTTGACCATGGTTTAATGTACCCCATTTTGTTCAATTCTGTAGTAATGCCAGCAGACAGGACCATTCGCATCCCACTTCCCCCTCATTGCTCCCCCATCCTCTTCGCTCCCACCCCTCTATGCACCCCGCCCCCCCTACCTCCCAACCTCCAAGAGTATATAGCAACGTATGGTGCAGCATCGCTCCCACTCCCCTTCATCGCTTTCCCCTCCTATAAGAAAGGATATCACTGGTAGATGTTTCCTTCTGAAAGCTATAATGATGGTCAAACTGTGGAGATTCAAGATGCATGAGCAAATGGGAATTGAGAAGACATTCAAAGACCTTGGAAAGAGTACAAGTCAATTAGCATATCTCAATCAAGAACCTGTTGATTTAATTTATTAACTCTGCATAATTTGCTGATGCATATATTGCACATTGTTCCGTTTTAAATGGCACATCGAGTTCAAAAATGGCTACGAATCGCTGAACAATCTCGAGCATTCTCACATGCAACCAACTATCAGTCATGCAAGCACACAGTGACCTGCAAAAGTATTCACCCCCCCCTACCTCCACCACCTCCAAAGTATTCACATTTTGATGCCACCTGAACTCGTTTCATGATGCTTTCAAATCAAACTTAATATATGGAATCTTCACAAACGACTCCAAAGTGATAAAACTTTAAAAAAAACAAAATGCAGATAAAATGTGAATAAGTTATGTTAACAGAGAAAAATCAGATGATTCCAAGTTATATAAGTATTCAAACCCTTTGCCTAATTAACACTAAATCACTTCAGCAGCAAATTTATTTGTTTGAAATGTTACAAAATAAGTGTAATAGGTTTCACCTTTTTTTTTGGTATACATTGTCGAGGCTCATATAAGAGCTAACACACAGAATGTATAACAAAGGGAGCAGAAGACAAGAGGGGCAGGAGAGGGAAGCACAAAAGAGTGGGGGGAACGGAGACATTAGGAGGTCTGCGGAAGGGAGAGGGATGGGGTGGGGGTACACGGGGTAATGTAACCAGGGGTTTAACTTGAAAAATTAAGCTTCTCCACTTATCCAAGTTGTTTTAAGGTGCAACTCATTTGTTCAACCAACAAGGCAAACATGAAGACCAAAGGAGATTTCCTCAGGAGTCAAACATAAAATGATGGAGAAGTACCGTTCAGGAGAGGATAAGAAGATTTCAGTCACGCATTATCCCTTTGAGTACGGTGAAATCCATCATGAAGAAGTTGAAAATGCATCGTACCAGCCAGACTCCACCCAGATCAAATTGCCCTTCCAAACTCAGCAGTAAGGCAAGCAGGAAACTGGTTTGGGGTGTCGCTGTAAATACAACAATGACTTTGAAAGATCTGCAAGGCTCTATGTCCGAGATGTGGGTCAATGTTCATCAATCAACAATATCCCGTTCCCTTCACAAAGCTGGCCTCCATGTGCAGGTGGCAAGAAAGAAGGCATTACTGAAAAACGACGCATCTAAAACTCGTATGGAGTTTGTGAAAAAGCATCTCAATGATACTGCAGGTATGTGGAGAAAAGTTTTGTGGTTGGACGAGACATAAATTGAATTTTTTGGTCTAAATTCAGTGTTATGTCTGGCACAAGCCTGACACTGCAGATCACCCAGTCTACACCACCCCGACTGTCAAGCATGGTGGTGGTGGCAGCAGCTTATGAAGATAGAAGAGACAATGGACGGTGCAATGTGCAGAATAATCCTTGAAGAAAACCCACTTCAGTTAGCCATGAATCTGAAACTGGGTAGGAGATTCACATTAGAGCAGGACAATGATCTGAAGCACAAAGCTAAAGCCACACTGAAGTGGCTGAATAAGAAGAAAATAAATGATCTAGAGTGGCCCAAAGTCCTGAATTGAACCCAACTGAACATTTATGTCGACACTTGAAGATTGCAGTCCATCAACGATTCCCATCAAACTTGACAGAACTGATGAATGGGTAAAGATTTCACCATCTCACTTTGTAAAGATGATAGAGATCGACCCAAAAAGACTAATTGCAGTCATTGCTACAAAAGGTGTTTCCACCAACTACTGACCTAAGGGGCTTGAATACTTTTTAACCAGTGATTTTTGATTTGAACATGTTTTTTGTCGGTATTCCTGACATGTAACCTCCTTAAACTACAAGTGTTTCGTTTGATCTCCTCAGTTATGAATTTAAAAAGTTCATTTGGAAAAATTGTTTCTACATAATTTGTAATTCATCTAAATAAAGCATTATTGGTAGGGGGGGGGGTGAATACTTTTGCAGACCACTGTATGTGTCGAACGGGTAATTTTTGGAGAATTGATTGCTTATCGCACATTAAAATGCAGCATTAGATGTTATTATTATTGTTGGAAGTATGCAAACAATCATTCATTTTCTCTTGAAATTCAACAAGGTTCATGCACGGAACATGTATAGCAACAAACGTCAAAATTTGGTCAAAACGCACGCAATTCCTTTAGCCATCATGCTACTAGAGGGATGGAGAGAATTTCTTGATTATGACGTGACGAGACCTGCGGAAATTTCATGCTGGAGTCAAAGCGAACCAGCGAAGAGGAAAATATTCTTGGTCCCCACCACAAAAAAAAGAAAGAAAGAAGGGTTTAGCCATCAGCCAGAAGGTGTATGACAACAGTATTTGGAGACCTCAAGAGTTTAACTTGTGTGGAACTTCTTGAACATTGACATCCTATCAATGTCCAGTTCAATAGAGATTTGTTACTTCCACAATCGTAGGTGGATGGAGGTAATGTTTTCACCCGTGTTTGTCTGTCTGTGAGGAGAGCATCTCAATATGTTATGGACGGATTCAAATGAAACTTTGGTGGACATTTTGCGTGTAGGACAAGGACGAACTGATTCGATTTTGGTGAAGATCCAGATTCGAGAACTCTTTAAATTATTTTTCATCATTGAGAGACTTGGGTCAATAACTCGATACATGATATCTCAAAACGTTGTGTACGGATGGCAAAACTTGGTGGATGAGTAAGAAGAAACCAATTCGATTTTGGTTCAGGTCCGGATCCAGATCCATCTTAGCAATGGGATACACAATGTAAACTATTCATCCTGGCGGAGATATACGCTCAACCAAGTTGAATTCTGCTTTTGGAATTCTAGTTCCAAAATGAACAAAAAAAAATTAAACAAGACGAGCAATATTCAAATGACGGCCAGGTGTGCTGTCTCGGTAAGTGACTTTACTGGATGATAATGTTCACCCTTGCATGGCAGTAGTGACAACCACGACTAGTGTAATCGAGCTGCGAAGTTCCAAATAATCCCCCCATATGGTCCAGATCTGGCACCTTGCAACTTCTCATCTGTTTGGATCACTCGAAGAACATCTGTGTGGCATTCAATTTACAAGTGATTAAGACGTGAAAGCACATGTCCTGAAATGGCTGCGTACCTCTTCCAAAGATTTACACACAGATGGCATTGAGGTGCCATCACGTCGATGGGATGTGCGCACAAGGAGCAAGGGAATACTTTGAGAAACAGGTGAAATTTCATCAACTCCTATTTTCTGGAATATAAATTACACATCAGCCGTTGGATACAAGACTTACAAGACTTGTGTCTACATTTGGAATATATCTAGCTCAAGGTGAGAAAAATCAACAAATCATTTATGTCATTTAGGTTTCCTTTATTTGAACAAACATTCAAAATATCACGTGAACACAGTTTATCTCTGTTTTACACAGATTCAGGCTGTGAGATTAAAATCCTGCATAATATATGTGTTTATCCATTTTCATGAATAAAGTACACTGATGTATTTGTCCTGGATACAAGTTCCTTTCTGAGCCTTTGATCACTGCAATAAAATAGCAACATATAAAAGATCCCAGTACAACTATCATGAGGTTTTCAGATATTTTGCAATTGATGAAAGCCTGTATCTGAGATGTTGAAAAATTGGGTAGTTCCTATTTTCATCCAATCTCACACTTTCATCCTCTAAAGGCCAGTTTTTATATTATATCCATCTAAATCTTCTGTGGAGAATATACATATATATATATATATATATATATATATATATATATATATATAT
>BROF01003531.1:87026-120797 GCA_024346535.1 Eptatretus burgeri | reverse complement strand
AAAAAAAAAAATTAACCCATTCGTTACCGTCCGTCTGGCCGCACGTTCGGCTTCGGGCCCCCTTGCGGTCACCTTGAGGCGACCTTCAAAATTCTATGGCCGCCGCAGGAACGCCCTAAGGTCACCGTGCGACATCAAATCAAAGACCTATGGCAACCCCACGTTTTCGGTCTCCACAATTTCTAAGTACGCCGTGCAGCTCCCCGAAAAATAAAAACATATGTGACTGCTACATTGTGTGACCGTGGAAATACTGCTGGCGCCGTATAATTGCTAGTGGCCATAGATTTTGGAGACCCCACGGCCGTCGTGGCAAATGTGACCAAGGCCTAAATGTGCACTGGCGATTTACTCAACCTTTCACTCACACACCTGCACGGATTTCCCCAAACCTGCACTGCACGGTGGCATGTCCAGGCTTCGGCGCTGCAGAAGTACATGGTTCGCCAGACGGTTGCATCATCACCTCAAGAGGGCCACATACCACGGGCCAAAGTTCGAGTTAAGATAGTGCGCACCCACGAAACCCACACACCGCACTCACATAACCAAGAACAAGCACACACACACACACACACACACACACACACACACACACACACACACACAATATAGATATGCATTGTCTGCTTTTCATTCAATTGGATTTTTATGATGAGACAATTAAAATAAATATTGGGTTTTGAGTAAAAGTTTTTTTTTCCTTGGAGTACTTCTATTCCTTTCAACTGTATTTGAGTGTTCTTTGTGTACATTAATTTAGAATAGTCTTTAGAATTTATGACAAAGAGAAACACCCACAAAAAGTTACACTTGTGCTTGGCGAAAATACATTTTTCAGGGCAATGTAAAAAAAAAGAAAATCCACCCCTGCCCCCCCCCCCATCTAAAATCATGGATCCGCACTTGACGTCCATCCGAGCGACAGTCCACATTTCACCCTGCCTGTGAAACACCTGGATGACAGTTTATAGATCGGGATTCTATAAAGCATTAGATCAGGAGTCTTAGACTTAGACAATGAGAAGTTTAAGTTGCAGCGAATATGATAACTATCAACATTAAATAGGAAAACCGGCTCTGTTGCAGTCTGCCAAATGCAGCACGAGTTGCTACTTACATTGTAGTCAGGTTATATGGCTGCAACATCAACAGTTATATGGCTGCAACTGCAACATCAGTTGGGTTATATGGCTTTATAAACCTTTTATTGGCAAGATGAGCCCACGCCTTGGGGAAAATAATCAATCCACGAACGCGTTTCTGGATCCCTGGTCTCTGTTGAGAGGTAACTTTTGATAGAGAAGTCGGTTAAAAAAAAAAAAAAAATCAAACAAAATTACAACAAAGCAAAGCACATGTGCTTCAGTCCCAAGGCTAAAGTACACAGTGAAACACAGCTTGTAAAACTAATACACATTCACCTTGGCCCAAATGCCAAAACTCATGGTAACACAAAAACACATACATCTTCACCCACAGAACGGAAATCTTTGTTTCTTTTGCAGATTATCTGTGAACTGCAAAATGCAACAATTTACAAACATACGCATGAACATGCTTTTTAAACCATATGATAACAACTTACTGCTGCATCTATATTCTATCTATATATTACTAAAACTCTCATCTTGTATGTATGTATGTTCCCGAAATCCAGCCAAAACGGTCCACGATAGTGCAAAAATTTTAGGACCACCTTACTCACCATTCTCCTGCGGTGTGCAGTATCAAGTTGCGTTCAAATCGGGCAACTAAAAATTATTTAAAAAATCAATTCTCTTCGGGAGAATTTGATCAATGCAAACAACCTCACCGGTATAGTTCGCTGGAGCTATCTTTTTTATTGAAATGATTTTTTTTATCAACCGCTGTCACCACAGGAACCCAACGGGTTCACGGGTCGTCTAGTCTCCTATAAATATTCTGTGATATGCTGGCAATACGTAGGCACTGGTCCAATGATATCGCCTCTAAGAAACTCATCATTCATTGTTTCCAATGTGATAAATTGCTAATTGGAATGTTTTTTGAGATACGGAGACTCATTCGATCTCGACTTCTTGGCATTTGCCCAAGGCCCATTTTATGTATAAAACTGTAAGGGTTGGTGCAAGGGGTATCATGTTGAGACTTGAGGGGGCCTGGTCCTCTCTCTCCCCCATGACAACTGCTTTCTTAAAATAAAACTTTCCCTTCTCTGCAATTAAATTCGCTTTTTTGGGGTAAATTTGTGTCCTTTGAAAAACCACAACCCCCTCCCCCCTTTCTCTTGCCAAATCCTCAACTGTGCCCTTTATAATAAAATCAAACTTTTTCACAATCAAGTTTTGCCTTTCGGAGTAACAGTGTGCCTTGTTGAAAACCATGAATCCCTGAACTCTAAAAGTAACAAGATTTGTCCATGAATTGGACCACTATACAGTATTGTTCTTCCTTCTTAGTGGAGGGGTTTGAGCAGCATATTGAATTTCACAAACGAGCTTCATCACTTCCAGCACAAAGACCCAAAACAAAGCCAACAGCTAGTTCACTAAACTACATGATGTCAAAATAATTTGCAGTTGTTGCAGATTTAAGCGTTTCATTTTTTTACGTGCTATTGTGATAGATATTGGCCTTTCAGAGTTTGCCAGTCAGTTTAAGCCGTGGCCAACACATTGCACAAGTCAATGGCATAATCGAGGGTCTCATAAAAACTCGCTATAAGCTCTGGTACCAGAGGTTGTGCAACATGTTGATGTCTCTGAAGTTTCTACTCATGAACCATCTGTAACTGGTTTGCTCTTGTGCTAATTGCCTTTGGTATACCAAAAATGGAAAACAGACACAGATGTTCAAGTGTAACGTACATAATACCGGTTCCAAAACATGCACCACAAAGCAGGATGACAGTGAAAATGATGATCTTGTCCTGTTATTATCATTATCTACCAAAAGATTTGGTATATGAATTACATTGCTTTAAATGCCTGACATGTTCGCCATAGTCAAAGCCACGTGAGGGAACTGATTCCTCAATATTGAGAGATAATATCAAGATAAATATATACTAATCTTTGATGAAACCACTTGATTTTGTTAGTGTTGCTAGACATTGTTGAAAACACAAATATTTTCTTCTGGTGCCAAGAGAATGGTGATATTAAAGTTAAAACAGCAAAAGTGTATGCCTGTGATTGCATACAAACAGAATTGACCAACATACCGGATATCTCCTCAAGGTCACTGCGCAGGACACTTCGGGAGATATCTAGTATGATTGTTCATTCTGGTTGTACACCTGCATGTTAGGTGGATACCTGCAAGGTGGATAGAAGGTGAGATAATGCAAAAGCAAATGCTTCATTTCTGTGTGTAAGTATTCTCATAGCAGCACATAGTCAAATGTGCAGGAATTGATGATGAACCTTGCATAACAGGTAACAGGTGGGATGGTAACCACACAGCACTATGTGCCACCATATTTGTCAGAATTCAGAATCTCAAACAAACAGTTATTCTGTTCTCAAAGCATGAATGCTGATTGTCATAGTTACTCTGCCCATGAATATTTTTCCAAGTCCTGCAAAATGGAAGGTTTTTGAAAGTGACAAAAAGGTGATTTGTGTTCTATTTGTGTAAAAAAGTTTATAATTCAATTAACAATTGAAATAAAAGAAAGATTTTAAAAGTTGTTGAAATTTTTTTGGGGAAGTTCACTGCCATTGCTGCTGTCATTTACACCACCTTATCCTTAACATGTTACATTAGTTATTAGTTCGTGAAATCCATGCTGGTGGACTTCAACAGCCATCACACCTCATGAGGATATATGTCAGATACATATAAGCAGGTGAACAACTGGTGGTTTTGGCCTCCGCTGGTGATTGCCATCTCATGCACGATGCCAAGAACCAGGAACTTTCCATTCATGGAGGTGAAGGAAGGACTACAATCCAGACCTCCGTTTGGTCTCCAGAGACGGCAATGGATGCCCTCCACTCCACTCATCTCGTAAGATCCTTCCATACAGCCAACATCAACCAGCATTAAACCACATTGCAATAGAGGCTCCCTTCATTACATCCAAACCTAAGGCACACTGGATTTTTGGAAAGCCAACTCGGAAGCTTTTACAACAGAAGTTGAGGAGCAGATCACCAGTCTCAACCCTGTCCCGAAGAGCTATGGCAGCTCTACAAGATCCTGATAGACGCAGCCAAAAACAACATCCCACATGTTTTCACAAATGCTACACACTTTGTTAGTTGCCAGAAACTGACGAACTCATGAAAAAGTATGAAACTTCTGGGGATCCAGATGTTGCTTCTGAGCTCTTGGAATCTCTGGACATGGCAAGATGACAAAGATGGCAGGAGACTGTTGAGGAGCATGATTTCACTCATTCAAGTAGAAAGGTTGGCTTAGTGTCTAGGGTGGCTGGCTTAGGATCCTAGAATCCTGAGTTTGAGTCCTGTTGGATGCTGAATTAACACCAGGTGGGGTTAACTCAGCTTGTTATCCTTCTGAGGTCGCAAAATGAGTATCAGTGTACTGGTAGAGGGGCACAGCATCAGCGGCACAGCCATGCTTCCAAGAAATTATAGCTACCTGGAAACCAAGTTGCCATACACAAGAACAGAACAGTAGAAAGGCATGTAACCTACTAAGACATATTGGAGCTTCCTCACCTGCTCAACATCAACCTCCCAAAGCATCAGCTAATGCTGTTGTTTCTAGGCTGCTTCTCAACTCTAAATTTGCCTCAACTCAGGAGGCTCATCATGAAGTCCATATGCAACACTCCAAGACCTTTTCATCTTCTCCGACATCAATGCTTTATTCACCCTACACCAGAGCTGACATTGATACTGGGCTTTCCTCCACCAAAGTAATGAGAACAGCAGGAATTGATGGCATCCATCCTGAATTCTTGGAGAACTTGGGACCCCAGAGACATGATTAGTTGGCTTCTCTTTTCATATCTAGCACATCCTTGCAACTAGTCATGCCATCAACTTGGAGAGAGGCTAAAGTCATTGCCATCCTTCAGTCAGCGAAACCTGCTGTAGACCCATATCTCTGTGATGTATGACATACAAGTTGTTTGAGCATGTCCTTCTGACCAGGCTCTCTTTGCTGGTAGAGCCAAACCTTCCAGAGGAACAAACTGGCTTCAGATCTGGTAAGAGCTGTGTTGATCAGGAACTTGCACTTACCACCCACATCGAGACTGGCTACCAATGCGCGCTCAAAACAGGTGCAACACGAATTGACCTTTCATCAGCGTATGGTACGATATGGCGACGTGGTCTTCTACTCATAGCTGCCAGACATTCCCAGTGCCAGGCCACAATGCGTGTCCTTTTTTCTTTGCTTAGCAATAGAAGATATAAGGTTTCACCCAGAAAGCAAACAAGCTCCATAAGGACTCTGAATGATGGTCTTTCCCAAAGGTCTGTATTAGCTCCAATCCTCTTCAACATATATGTGAGCGACATGCCTTGTACCATCTCCAGGAAGTTTGACTAGACACAGCTGCTCTTGTACCAACTACCCAAGCAATCAACCTTGAAGATCTCAGCATTGCCCATCCCCAGAACTTAAAGGTAATGGAGAAATTCTCCATGTACTGGCACTTCCGCCCAAACCCAACTAAGACCACAGTTACCGCTTTCAATCTCAGCAACAGACTGGCTCACAGCAAACACCAGGTTTCCTTTTGCGGCAAACCAGTCAAGAACGAACCGTTCCCCAAGTACCTTTGAGTCACCCTTGATCACAGCCTTACGTTCCACGAATACTTAAAACGGGTCACAGAAAAGATGAAGACCAGGGTAAACATCTGGAAACTAGCAGGCACCAGCTGGGGATCAAGTGTGCGCACTCTTCACACTGCTATCCTTGCTCTTGTGTACTCTACAGCAGAATACTGTTCTCCTGTCTGGGCAGAGTGCAGCCACACAAAACACTTGGACACTGTCCTGAAAACACCAATGCAGATAATCAGCGGTACATTGAAATTAAAACCCATGCATTGGTTCCCAGTTCTGTACAAGTCCCAGTGCCAAAGGCACCCTGGCAATGTCGTGTGCTGGAGGATATGTTATTTATTTATTTGGCATGGGGGAGGTGTACTTTTAATGTAGCTCGACTTGTGTTTTTTTAACGAATAAGCACTGACAACAAAAATCAGTGCTCAGTGACAGCTTGAAAACAAAATATCAAAGTGCAAACGAAAAAAAAAAAAAAGAACCAACAATATTATTAAGGACTCACAGAACATCTGCAAAATATAATATGTGACTAAGTCCTCAACTCACCCCATCCCCCCTCCCAAACCCCAAGTCCTCAACATCCAGGATCCTAACCTCAAGGCCTCACCCTCCCCCACCCAACCTGAAGGTGTCAATCCCCTCCCTACTACAAAACCCTCCACACCTCAACTCAACAATCACCCCCCCCACCTAAAGTCCTCAACCCCCACCCCACCCTAACCTCCCTCTCCCAACTCTGTCCCATATTTGCTCTCCCTCCCACTCCAAACCCAAGTCCTCACCCTCCCCCAAATAGAAGGCGTCATCCCCTCCCCATTTGAAGCCTTTAAACCCCATCCCCTCCACAACTCCTCAAGCCTCCTCCCCCCACACCCACCCACCAAAAGTCCTCACCACCCCCTCCCCTACCCAAATCCTCAACCTCCCCCTTCCGAATTCTGTTCCATCTTTGCTCCCTTCCTTGACCCCAACCCCAACTCTGCCCTCCCCTCCTTCTCATACAAGCAGACGCGTATTCCCACGTCAATCATTACATATTTCTTCATTAGCTCATCAAAACACCGGAATATTTAACTATTTCCCCTCCCTGATCATGCTATCACCGACTTCACAGAAACTGCGAACAAGACAGCTCCGAGATGTTACGTCCCATCACGGTCAACTGTCCAACTCTCAATCTCGTGAGATATGTGGAAACCCGTGGAATTGCAACTCTCAAGTGACCATGAGCAGGCAAACTGTGCCAATAAACGACCCAAAACCCGTTTTCTTCCTGATGAATATGTCATGTACACACACATCGTTTAAAATAAATAATGGATGTTTTCTTTCACGATCTCACGAGATTCCCAGAAGTCTTCAGACAAATAACTTTATGAGGACATGGGTTTTATGATCCCTGGTTGAGTTGTTGAAGAGAAAATATCCGGAAATAATAGCATGGACCCATGTAACCTCCGCCGTAAAAGCCCTGCTTGAGAGAATGACATCGTTATTTGGGTGATGTATAGACAACAGATGGCTGCCTCGATACCGAAGACTGAGCTTCACAAGGTCTATGACGTCTATCGGCTAAAAATCTTTTTAACTGTCGCTTTGGTTTGGCAGGGCGATTATGAATATCACAGCTCCGAAGACGTCTTTGACTTCGCAGAGCAGCAAGCACCAATATGGTGGCCATATGATTTTTCAGGTTGAAATTGTGGTTGGAGTCAGAGCCTTGGGTGTGGTAGAGCCTTGCTACGAGCACACGATACCCTGGCCAGGATGTGGTAAGCATCCTCGCCCGGGCAAAGGAGAATTAGTTAGTGGGAAGGGTTTAGCGATAGATAGACCGGCCTCATCGGGCAGGAACAGTTCCTCATGGGGCCTGGTGGGACGAGTTAGTGGAAAATTTTAGTTTAAAATTTAGAATGGATTGGAAGCATGGACAGACATGAAACATGTAGTGGGGACGTAGTTTAGCGATATAATTGAATGGAACGTGCATTAAAGTAAGGGATGACGGGGAGCACGAGATAGGGGGACGTAGCGAGTAGAGCGTCAGTGTGATGTGAATTGAAAAAAAATAAAGAGAACAATGTACATTGTACAATGAGTGAATGTGGGTCAGCGGGCCCGAGTGTGAATGGAATGAATGTGGAATGCATGGTGCGAACGAATGATTGGGGGGAGGAGTGAATCCCACCCAAGGGAACCCGGGGTTAGTGTAATGTTGGTTCGTGGGTTAGTTAAATCAACCAAAACGGATGTCGGTTTGTTGTTGGTGTGAACGGAGGCACGAAACATTTTTGTTGGGTGCAGGAGTCTATTGACCAGCTGGGAGCGTGGCTGGTGAAATGTGCGCAGAGTCGAGGGCCACCCGGGCACCGAAGTAGTCGGCCAGAGTAGGCCATGGGTCCAAGGGACCGAGTTAGTGTAATGGGGACGGGCAGCCCACGGAAACGGAACCCGGAGCACCAAAATGGCACGTGGGCATCGACGGGGAAGATGCCAGGAAGGGCATCCCCCACGTTCATAAGGAGTATGTAGGCTCGGAGACAGCCTCAGCGACCCGTGGGTGCCATAGTTTGAGTTCGGCAGAAGGGTATCCCTGACAATGGAGCCACGCTGCCCAGACACGAAATCGTGCAAGAGCACGAGAGAAAATCTGTGGGCCAGGCCCAAATTAATAACGAACACCAACACAGGCGATGGCAATCATAGTTGCTAGAACCAATAGTTTAAACCTAAAAGAGACAGGCGTGTTGAAAAGCCCCGGGGATAGATTAACGTTTAATAAATGCTAGGATAGATAGGAAGCATGTACCCCTTCGCACCATCCATCCCTTCACTGTCCATAGGCCGCTGGAGTCATCTTAAGAGATTGCTGAAATCTGAGGGAGTTGTTCTGAGTCTGCATTGGGCCTCGAGACAGATTCATTAGTCTCTTCCTCAATCCCCTCAAAAAGGATCTTAGGGATTGGGGATAGGCAGTTTGGACAGGTGAGCCGGACAAAGACAATAAAGGGGGCTAGGGACACACATAATTATAAAAAAATAATAATAATAACAATAAAATAAATAAATGAAAATAGTCAAAATGCCGTTGTATTTTTGTTGCAAGCTAATGGGGGTGGGTATGGACAAGGACAGGCATAGGCGATAGGTTAGGGGGAGACCGTAGGGTAGGTCTGAGCCCTTTTTCAGACCGGCTGACACCACCACACTCCCTCCACCACCTCACGAGACCAGACCGAGGCCGGCCAGCTTCGTGTGCCGACCTCCTCTTGTACTGCATCTTGCCTGGTCTGCGTTTGCCATGCCATGCTCTGCCTGCCTTTGCCTTGCCTCCATACCTGCCCATGCCTTTGTTTGCATTGTCATTCACTCTCACCATGTGCTCCAGGACCATCTCTGAAAGTATTTTGCAAGGACTGCCCTGCAGGCAGCTGCATTACCGGGGACTGCACTGAGCAGCCCGGATATGTCCTTGTTGTTGCATGAAGGCCAGTTCAAATAGACCGGGGACTGCACTGAGTAGCCCGGAGCTCTTGTTACATAAAGGCCAGTTCAAATGGCCTGTGAGACGGCGTATGGCCTGCCATGTTAGGGTGAGTTGCCTCCAGCAGCCAAAAAAATAAATAAAAGGAAGAATTCAACAACAAACAAGGGACTTTTGAAGGCCCTAAAGACGTCTGACCATCAGTACCTGCTGTGCACTCACCCACAAATGTTAACTTTGCTGTGTTTTCTCCCCTCAAGTCACAGTTCCTGAGCCATGGGTGGTATAAATATTCGGACTGTACATAATTTAACCCACCTGTTGTTTGTTTAGTGCCGGCAATGTAGTTAAGTTGTCCGAGTGAGTCTGTTAGTTGAGTTACGCAACGCATGAGGTTATTTATTTTTGGGACATGTATTCCAAATGTTGCACTCAGGGATCCGTAGGTAAAGCGTACAAGGGGAAAACCTACACCTGCATGCCACACGGAAATTAACGACTTGGGTCGAGTCTATAAAAAAAGGGGGGGTAGTGTTACGGATCTGGAAAGCATTTGCATTCAACATACAGATGTCCCAAAAGTCAGTTATGTCGTTAAGTATGTGTGTAGTCAGATCCCCCTTCCTTTTGTCTAGTGGGAGAATCAAAGGCGTACGTTGCGATTTCTTTTAGTTAGGTTATTACATCTAACAAGCCATCTAACAACCATCCCATCTGCATGACCCCTCGGCCAATTACGATCCACAGTTCCATCGCGCTTGCAGCCCTCGGTTTGCTGGCCACAGTGCACCTTTGCCTGAGACAGATTCCCGAGGATGTTTGAGGCAGTTTCACCACCATGACCTTTCTTCAAACAAGGCTGAAGCCCCGCCCTGGAAAGGTATGCTGTAGGACCCTGTCCAATCAAAGGCGGAGAGCAAGGTGTGTTCACCAAGGTCCCTCCCCGCTGAGGGAGGTCCATAAATTCCCGAGCACTCTCGCAGTTTTGTTGGTTTTGCTGGGTTTTTGCTGTCACAAAAGGGTTTTTGCTGATACGAGGATTGAGCAGAAGGTCGTCGAGGTGGTGAACGTGTCTCTGCTGGCCCTCTACAAGGAAGGAAAGAGCGACCCTGACCCCTCTCCGTGGACCCCAGCCATTCACCACCCGAGCTCCGCCACGAACCTCGAATCCCACACGTGCGACTGGGGACCAAACCAGCAACCATTGTCAGGTGCCGCAGCATGGAGTACCCGCTTTCTCCGACGGCCAGGTACCCATCTGAACTCTGACCCCCAGCTTGTCTCTCTCCTCGGCTGCGAGGGTCCAATAAAGAACTCTGAGTTTATTTTCATTTGTGTGTCTGCGTGTGGGCCTGTTTTTAAGCCAAACTGAATAAGTGTTTTTGGATCATTGTAAATATTCCTTGCTTGCATATTCGCGTTAAGTCTTGCTTTTGTCTTTTACTGTAAATAAAACTTGTTAGAAATGTCCCCAGTTCATTTCCGTCCTTTATTGAATTGGTCCAGTATGGTTCGGATCTGAGTTTAGCCGGGTTTTTATACCCAATAATCTGTTCATTCCAGCCGGCACGGCTTTGGTAGTTTCCGCTCGGCTGCACCCGAACCGGAGTTGGTAGTCGGTAGTTGGAACTATACCGCAGTCGGTAGAGTGACCCGGTTCGAGCAAGACGTGCCGAGTGTGTGGTTTCCCCAGTAGTTGAAATCGCGGAGTTAATTAGGTAAATTGGTTCTAGACAAATAAACCCTACGCTACGCGGTTGAAATATTGGTGACCATGGTCGGTTAAACGACTCGCCGGCTCACGGAGTTATTCGAGCGACAGCCTACAATTCCGGGGAGTTTGGTGGGAGACGACGCAAGCTTTCTTCACCTCGTGGTCATTCTCACCACCGACCTCTGGCCCGCCACAAAATATATATACACACATGCACACACACACGCGCGCGCGCGCACACACACACACACACACACACACACACACACACACACACACACACACTGCTAACACTTAGATGCAAGCCTCAACAACTTTACACCTTTCCAGTTCTGGGGTCTGGGAAACCCGGCAAACATAAGTGTAATTTTTGTGCACCACTCCTTTCCAATTCCACATCCAGGCGATGCACGACATCATCACCAGGCAGCAAATGAAGGGAGTACTCAGTTTTTACTCCGTTTGTTCCTTGCAAAATCGAAGATTTTTCAAGTATATTGGTTCAGCCGATTTTGTTATTCTGTTTGTTTGTTTGTCAATCGCATACAGGTCACAATTTAAAACCGATCTTCACGAAACTTCACTATGTTGTAGAGGTCGTCTCAACTGAGAAGCCTATTGATTTTGAGGTCAAAGGTCACCTTTAGGTCAAATTTCTAAAATCGTCATTTTTCATCTGATTGACCTGAGCTTTGATTAATATTGTCAATTTTAATTTTAATGAAATGCACAATTTGATGTATCCATGGCAACCTTTGGAGAGGGGGGTGGATTTTGCAAGTATCGTGCTCTGAAGGACGTCTTTTTCCTTTTTCTTGTTTATCTGGGCGATATCTCAGCCATCCTTTGAGTTCGGAAGCTGAAATTTGGGGACAAATGTGAAGATGTGCTTTGGCAACAACGGTATTTTTGATTTAATGATTGATAAATTCATTTATTCATTATTCACTTTTCGATGACTTACTTAATTTTCAAAAAGCTACAGATTTGGATGAAAGTGGTGGTTTCGGTATGCTCATTACGCAATTGATTGAAAAATCAATTATTTTTACGATTATTATTTATTTTAATTACACAATTAATCAATGAGTCAATCAATTATTGTATGCCGCTCCACCCCAAATCTGCCTCCATGTGTTGCATGGCAAGGAAGTATCATTTGTATTCATTTATCGTTAAAGTACATTTGTACACATAAACTAAGTATCATTTGTGCACATTTATCGTTAAAGTACATTTGTACACATAAAATCAGTATCATTTGTACATATTTATCATTAAAGTACATTTGTACACATAAACTAAGTATCATTTGTGCATATTTCCTTCAAATATACATTTGTCCACATAAACTAAGTGTCATTTGTACACATTTATCGTTAAAGTACATTTGTACACATAAACTAAGTATCATTTGTACACATTTATCGTTAAAGTACATTTGTACACATAAACTAAGTGTCATTTGTGCATATTTCTTCAAATGTACATTTGTCCACATAAACTAAGTGTCATTTGTACACATTTATCGTTAAAGTACATTTGTACACATAAACTAAGTGTCATTTGTGCATATTTCCTTCAAATGTACATTTGTCCACATAAACTAAGTGTCATTTGTACACATTTATCGTTAAAGTACATTTGTCCACATAAACTAAGTATCATTTGTGCATATTTCCTTCAAATGTACATTTGTCCACATAAACTAGTGTCATTTGTACACATTTATCGTTAAAGTATATTTGTACACATAAACTCAGTATCATTTGTACACATTTATCGTTAAAGTACATTTGTCCACATAAACTAAGTGTCATTTGTACACATTTATCGTTAAAGTACATTTGTACACATAAACTAAGTATCATTTGTGCATATTTCCTTCAAATGTACATTTGTCCACATAAACTAAGTGTCATTTGTACACATTTATCGTTAAAGTACATTTGTACACATAAACTAAGTATCATTTGTACACATTTATCGTTAAAGTACATTTGTACACATAAACTAAGTATCATTTGTATACATTTATCATTAAAGTACATTTGTACACATAAACTAAGTATCATTTGTGCATATTTCCTTCAAAAGTACATTTGTCCACATAAAGTAAGTATCATTTGTACATCCATTGGAACCATACTCTGTGCAGAGTGTTGGTACTGCCGAAGCAATCTCCTGGGCTATTGGGCACAATCCTGGACAGGTTGCCACTCTGACACAGGATACTTGAATGGCTTAATCATCCCAGTCATAAACTTGCTTCTCTTCTGGTAATCATTTTGCCGACCTTGGAACGATGACAGGCTGAGTCAACCACACCTGGTATTAATTCAACAGCCAAGTGGGATTTAAACTCAGGACCCTCAGATCCAAAGCCCACCAGTCTAGCCATAAAGCCAAAACCAGGCACATGGATTATTGCTTGACCCTAATCAGTCTGATGAGCTCAAACTCTGAATTTGAAGGGAAAAGCTGCTCTGTCTGATGCAAAGCATTAACTCTTTCAAAATATTTGTCTTTTTCACAAAAGTACCATCCAGGGAACATTTGATGACAATTCCACATTCACTTCCACAATGCTAATAATAACAAAGCAATGACAGGGTGGCCAGAAAACGGGGTTTCAGACATCAGTCAAAACAAAATATCTTCTGAAAGATGTTTGTTTTGAAATTCGAAGCAGATGTGTAAACTATTTGTTTAAATGTTTATGTTTTTGGCAGGCTTCTAGAAGTTTCGGTTTCATCTATACTATGAGAGACATTTGTCTGTGTGTCTGTGTTGCCATTTTTCTCAGAGATGGCTGAAAGGAAAGGTGTGAAACTTTCACAGATTCATGTTTGAGCCCCGATGAGTGTTTTAGGCTAACAACAACAAATAAAAAAAGTGTTTCTATCTGGGACATCATTTCCAGAATATCCCCTCGGTTAATTCATAAATTCATAGGGGAAGCATGCTGTTTGATCAATACTTCTGTTTGAGGCTTGCTGGAAAGGCTGGAAGATGGGGTGCTCATGGGTCCGTTGCCACAAGCTGCTTATAAGCATAGATTTTGAAGGTGTCTACATATTATGTATGAAAAGGAAACGAAGGAAGGTATGTGGTTTTTGATGAGAAGGAAGGGTGAGTCGAGGGACGAAAAAGGATGGGTCAGACGTAAGGACTATAATAAGATGTCTGTCACAAAAAATTATGCGATATTCCGTCGTCTCACGAAATTTTGAGTTAAACATGTTTCATTCGTTATTTAATTTTAACGTTGTATTTATGCATCACGAATAAGATAATTAATTTAGGACCAATTAGTAATTAATTTTATTAATTTAGGACAATTTGGCTACTCACAATCACCTGAGAGTGGCAATTCCATGGAATTTCCGTGGGACATATCTCACGAGATTGTGAACTGGAAGTTGTTTCGCCAACAATTTTACACCAGGTATACGTTGGCATAACTTTGATAGAGACCAGTAATGTCCGAGGGATGGCGCGGCCTGACTGCCGGCAACCGAGAGATAATGTGGCAAGCGACAATAGGAAACGTCATGGGAAAATACATTGTTGAAGTCACAATTTACTTGATGGGACACAGAATTTCCGTGGGTACCTCGAAGCATTGATTGCCTTGTCACATTGTGCCGCCGATTCATGACCAACTCCTAGCGACCCTCCAGGTCAGCACTTGTCAACCACACTTGTCCTTCACTGCTTCCTTGAGGTCATTGACTTGCATCACCGTTGCTGACTTCACTTTGTCCAGCCATCTTGATATAGGTCTCCCTCTTCTAAGAGTTCCACTGACCATTCCCATCATCAGAGATTTCTTGAGGTGGTGTTGGGACCATGTAATGTGACCAAAGTAGATCAGCTTCTGATGGAGGATGTCATCCAGAGGAATTGGAGGATCGAGGGTCTGGAAGCGTTTGTTCTCTTTGCAATGCAGGTAATCCAAAGCATCCATCACCAACACCACATTTCAAAAGCCTGCATTCTCAACCTGTCTCTTTTTGTGGTGGTCCATGTTTCAGCAGCATCGGTTTTCACAGCGGCATTCACAAGGAAGATGAGTGCACGGACAAGTTTGGTCTTTGTTCGAACAGAGATATCCCTGTCATTCCATAACTTCTGCATGATAGCCATTGTTGTTCTTCAAATTGATAACCTTCTGTCAATCTCTGCAGAGCAGCCTCCAGCCGTAGTGATCTTTGACCCAAGGAAAATAAATTATTCTCCTGACTCGATGCCATCTCCATCAACTTGAAAATAGTATGGATTTTCCAGTTAAAATACCAACTTCAGACTTTTGTTTGCAGTCTGTGAAGGACAGGACCACCCATTGCAAACAAGCAGTGTTTATAGCAACTACACTACTAGCTGCAGTAGTAGCAAGCCAACATTTTTTATGTAGGAAGGCCAGCCAAGACTGGTGTTGGCCGAGTAGTGAGGGTAGCTGACTTGGGGTTTTCGGGTCCCAAGTATGAGCCCTTGTCGGTTGTTGAATTAACACCAGATGGGGTTTACTCAGCCTGTCATCCTTCTGTGGTCAGCAAAATGAGTACCAGTGTACTGGTAACAGGGGCATTACATCAGCGGCAGAGTCGTACCCTCAGCCAATGATGCCGCCTGCAGCTGTGTGCTGCATTTGAAGGAGGAAGAGGAGGCCATCCCAGCCATTGCGAAGGAAATCAATCCATGGATGCATTTCTGGCTCACTGGATTTCATCAACATGGAGTGGACTCCCCTGAAGAGTTGAGCTGGCAAGGTCATGTCATCATCTTCAATGCTAAGCAGTACAAACAAATAGTACAACAATACAGTTCAACCATCACCAATCAGCATATTGTGTGTTAAAAAAAACATACACCTGTCTGACGTATGTGACCACAGTAAGACAGGTTTTGCTTTTCGATATTTATGCAGATCGAGTCAGAAGAAAGTTTCCAGAAATAATCCTAAAGAGAAGGGTTTCAAAGCTTAGCTTCAAATGAAGATGATTGATGATTGAGTCCTTACCCTTTCCAGGGAGATCAGGGCTGCTGAAGTGGTCTTGTGGCATGGAATACACTTGAATAACAAACAATGCATTTTATCACTTTTAAGGTGATAAAGAGTGTTAACCACTGTGGGAAAGAAGATTCGGATGACATTTCGAGTGTCAACTATTTTTGCTCTGACTGAGGATGAGCTGCACACAACATAAAACATAGATAATATAAAATCCATTGCTTACCTTGTCTGCCCATGCAGACCGACGCGAGCCTTCATCGAGACTGGGCTTGCCATTGCATCCCCAACAGTAACCAGGGCAGGATATTTGAGACTTGGACAGGTTACCAGCAGGTAATGGCCTAGCCTTCTCGAAAAACACCATGGGATGCTTGATGTCCACCAGCTTACGCCAGCAGACGGGACACCGAGCTTATTGTCGATCCAAAGGACAGCTAGCAAACCACCGATCGGACATTTTCTCATCTGAATCCAGATGAGACATCTCAAAAGTGACGCTGACGATACCTTTGAGCTATTTCTTCTGCCAACCTCCAAAAAAAAACAAAAAACAAAGGCAAAGACCATTTCCAACTCATGTGAGAAAAATTCAATTGCATGAAAAGTTATAACGTTTGCCATTTTTCATTTACGTCAATCGTACCCTTGAACAGATAGACTGAGACGAGATGCGCTCGAAGTGTTCACACCTCTCGTCTCAACGCCCGAGATCCACGAGTTTTACATTGAGCGTGGGAACCGTGGAAAAAGTTAATTTATCTCAATTTCCTCCCTCCCTCTCAAACCAAAGGTCATTCGTCGACAGCGCAGCAGTGTCCGCCTGGCCCACGTCCAACCTGCCCACATCATTCATCTTAATTTTAAGACTCTCTGTCTTCACCTGCCCCATTCATAAGGGATTAAGTTTGCAGGTACGCGATCACGTCCTACAGAGGTGCTGCGCTGCCTCGAGGAACGGGAGATCCGTCAGCGGAGCCTGCTGTGAGTTGAGACCCATGTAAAGGTCACTTGCCTTGTCTGAGCGTCCCGCAAGCTATGAGCTGATGCTCGAGGCTTGAGAGGAGACTCCTAGGAAAGGGACGCAATGAAGGTCGACTGAGATGAGGGTTTGAATTGTCATGAGAACAATGTTTAACAAAGCGGCATAAAAGATATACTTGGTGTATTTGGTTTGTAAAATGTAACTGATGCTTCATTTAATGATTCATAAAACAATTTGGCAGCAATATGAGGGAATCATGTTTTCCACAAATTATCGACAATATTCCATCATGTTATTCACACAGTTGCCCGTGTCCTTTACCGCTTGTACGTACATCAAAGGACTCTGCCCTATTACGTGCACAAGCACACACATGACAAAGGTAAAATAATAATGAGGCAACCGGTGTGCACATGGTACTCTTGTTTAGGTGGACGACTTGACGCTTGGCTTGGTTCGTCAATTGCAATGCTTGGATTCCGGCTCAAACATTCCTATCCCGTGCTAATTTGTCCATCGTCGGTTATCCATGTCACTGCACAATGAACGTTAGACACTTTAGAGTCGGACAAGAAGATGAACGTGATTGTAATGCATTTCTGTGCTTCAAATTAGGTGCATCTTCTTTTGCATACAATAAAGGTCAAATCACATGGAGGAGTTGGAGCACTGAACACATCGGGAAGCAACCGAAAGAAAAGGAACAGGAGAGAGAGGAACAGTAGAGAGAGAGAGAGAGAGAGAGAGAGAGAGAGAGAGAGAGAGAGAGAGAGAGAGAGAGAGAGAGAGAGAGAGAGAGAGAGAGAGAGAGAGAGAGAGAGAGAGAGAGAGAGAGAGAGAGAGAGAGACAGAGACAGAGACAGAGACAGAGACAGAGACAGAGACAGAGACAGAGACAGAGACAGAGACAGAGAGACAGAGAGACAGAGAGACAGAGAGACAGAGAGACAGAGAGAGGTGTGGATGGGGGGACACTAACAGCAGTATTGAAGGACAAAACAAAGGGAGACTTGGACAAATAATGGGTGTGGGAGGAAAAAGGGGTATGGCAGAGCAAACGGGGTGGACAATATGGATGCAGAAGCAAAAGGTGGAAGGAACCTTTCCATTAATCATTCCACCATCATACTCATGGGAATAAAATAATTCATTGTGAGCTACTCTTTGCTTCCAATCATTCACCAAGTTGGCTACAGCTGTATCAGCAAATGAGTGATTTGTTATTGGATTAAAATAGTGTTGGAGCGGTGATACATTAATTCATTTTTTCAAAAAATAAGTTTCCTCAATGCAGGTGCGGTGGAGGATATACATTAATCACATGCTCTTATTACCCGCATTTAAGTAAGTCAGTGTTTTACTACATAGGAAAAGAGCACCTGGATGGACAGGTGGATACTTTCAGCCATTTTGTTTTTCTCCGTTTCCACTAACTCCGTCTCCACCATAAACGAAGCAATTTTATGTTCCATTTCAGAATAAGATATTGTGTATTCATAGCAAATGCACCCTGGATCTTATACACCTTCTTATGACTCCACCACCGAAGTTGGGCGGAGGTTATGATTGCACCCCTGTCTGTCGGTTTGTCTGTGAACATGATATCTCAAAAAGTTGCACACAGATTCGGACAAAACTTTGTGGACAGGTTGGGTGTGTGACAAAGATGAAATGATTATATTTTGGTGAAGATCGGGATACGGATCCAGACACGAGAATTTTTTAATTTTTCGGTGATTCTTGACCATTGAGAGACGGGGCTAAAAACAATATATAGCATGTTATTTTAAAAAGTTGTGGACAGATTCGGACGAATCTTGGTCGATGAGTTGGTTGGGTGACAAGAACAAGCCAGTTAGATTTTGGTTCAGGTCCGAATTCAGATCCGACCCATCAGTGGGATACAAAACATACGCTGTTAATCCTTGCAGAGATACGCGCTCTACCGAGTGCCATTCCAGGTCAACATGTCATATTTCCTTCTGTTTGGATCACTTCTTATCTATCAGTCAAGATGCGCAATCCAGTCAATTCTTAAGCAACTCAAAAAATACAAGAAAAAGAGCAATCAGAGATTGCAGACCCTCAAAAGGACTTCTTTTGAGTGATGTATTTTTTGTAGGTTTTTGGGTAAATCCAATATGGCTGCCAAACCATGTGACCTGTGATATCATATGTGTGAACCTTTTGTTCCTCATGGACAGGCAGGTCATACGTGTAAAGTTTCACCTCGATTTGTTCAGCCACTTCAGAGAAGATTTTTGAAGGTTTAAAAAAAAACAAAAAAACAATATGGCTGCCGAATCCCGTGACAGATAACATGATGAATTTTATTTTTTTTCTGTGGTCCATTTTATCCCGAGATGACCCTCAAAATTTTTCATACTGATCGGATGTGGCGTTATGCATATGCAATTGTGACATCATAACGAAGGCACCTATGAAATCATATAAAAAATCACACTCATTCCCCATGAGGAGTACTTGCTATGTGCCAAGTTTCAAATGTTTCCTTGGTGCGGTTTCAGAGGTCCAAAGTTTTTCTGTTTCTCCAATATGGCTGTCACACCACGTGACCTATGACGTCATAATTATCATTGAAACATTCTACATGAGTCATCGCAACAATGGTGAAAATTTTGGTTTCAATCCGACAAGCGGTTGCAGAGAAAAATACGAAAGTTCTGTGCGCACAAACAAACAGACAAATAGACAGACAAACGGACCCAAATGCAGTACCCTTTCCTTTGGCGAGGGTAATAACTTCTTTACTCGATCCAGTTTTCTTATCCAGTTTTCATGGCACCCATATTGGACAGTTTTCTGTCATCTTTCTTAGTTTTCTTACTTTCAGTTCTCTTCACTTTTGGCAAGCATAATCAATTTCTCTGCAGCATCATCTACAGTTCCAAACTCATTGAAGTAATTCCTAAAATTCACATATTAAAGAAACCTTCACTGGACAAAACGATCTTCATATTTACAGACTTTTTTCTCTTTCATACTTTACAGAATCTAAAGCTCGTATTGGAGCACACACACAAACACACACACACACACACACACACACACACACACACACACACACACACACACACACACACACACACACACACACACACACACACACACACGAAGATATTTTGAGAACCTGGTAGGTCTCTGCTCCATCTCCTGAAACCCACCCACATGTAAAAATAGCAGCGAACAATGGCAACTTGCACGCAAACACACATATGGATATGCGTGTTTGCACATACATATATCCATATGTACACACGCAACTTGCACACACAACGATGGATACTTTGAGACCTGGGAGGGCTCCGTTCCACCTTATGAAGCCTGCATGTGGAGATGACAACGGCACACACGTACACACCAACACCGCTTCGCTTTGCAGCGGCACTGCTCATACAAGAAAAATCAACAGGAAAATAACATCGCAAGAAGAGCAAACCAGCTCATACAGACAGGGAACAGGCACCACCATGGAAACGGAGGCTAGAGACACAAAGGGAGCAACTGAGAAAAGCAACAGGCCAAATACAGTAATTAATAAGGGGAAATCGAAGCCCAAAGCTAATGAGAATCCAAAGAAATAAAAAAATAAATACAAAATTGGAAATAAAGACCTGGAGGTAATGGTTGCTGAAAGCAAGCTCAAAATAGAAATGATCGCAAGAAAGATTAAAAAAAAAACACAAGCTTCGTCGAAGTCAACAAAGGGAGAAAACAAAACCGCCTGTTTGAAAATAACCCGAAAAGATTATATCGTGAACAAGGGAACCAAAAGCAAAACATATCAACCCCCCCCCCCAAGAAAGATAAACTTGAAAATTTCGAGAAAGGAATCTATGAGGATCCAAAATAACACAAAAAGAGGCCAATTGGATCAAAAACTTGGAGAAAAACAAACAAACAACATCTCAAGGAAATGCCTCCAGGGATATTGAATGAAGAGAAAAATAACCAACGAGCAAAAATGCCAAACTCTAAAAGCCCAGGCCCAGATGTGATTCCAAACTTTTGGCTAAAGCAACCAGATGCTCTGCACAATCACTATTCATTCGACAAATTCATCCAAAGGGAGGAGGTGATGGATGAATGGCTCACAGAAGGTAACACCTTACTCATCCTAAAATCTGAAGACACCCAACTACCTGAGATATAGACCAATAACTTGTCTCCCAACAAGGTAAATCTTCTGATGGGAATCCTCACAGAAATGATACACCATAACCAAACAAAAGGAGGAGGCCTGGAGGCAGAACAGAAGGAACAAAAGACCACCAACTACTAAACAAGGCCATACAAGAAGAACCAAATTATCCACAGCATGGATAGACTACAATAAAAGCTTTTGATAGTGTACCACATTAATGGATGATAAAATGCATGCAATTGTGCAAGACCAACCACCAAATAATCAAACTGAGAGACAGAAAGCAATGGAGCTTTGGAATAGCACATTGAAATGACAGCACTTTGAAGGAAATATCAAAATACCAGGAGTGAAGATACATTGAGGGATCTTCCAAGGAGTCGGCCTTTCTCCCCTCCTGTTTTGTATGGCTCTGGATGCACTGAGTAACCTCATTAATGAGCAAGGACATGAATATATCTTGACATCAAACAAGAGAATGTCCAAAGAGACAAGAAGGGTGACACGTCTACTTTACGTGGATGATTTAAAACTCTTTGCACCAAACGACGAAAAATTGGCAGAACAACTCAAATTAGTGAAACGGTACTCTGACAACATTCAAATGGAATTTGGCCTAGATTGGTGTGCCAAGTGCACATTCATACAAAGTCGCCCAACGAAAACATATTACATAAAAATTGACACAAACACAACAATACAGGAACTATACAACAAAGCATCATACAAATGACTCAGAGTAGAAGAGGGCCACCAAATATGTCACAAGCAAAATGTGCAAAACAATGATCAAAGAATACCTGTGTAGAATGAGGCTGATCCTGAAAACGTAACTTTCTCCAAGAAACCGAATCAAAGCCATAAACCAACTCGCAATGCCAGTATTCCAGTTCAGCTGCGGGATAGTAAACTGGCCACAATCATAAATCAACAAACTGGATAGCAAAACAAGGAAACTCCTCATCATCCACAAACTGTTCCACAAAAATCAATGCATCCTGAGAATGTACCTGGCGAGATGAGGAGGAGGTAGTGAGCGGCCTGATGGAACTTGACCAAGTTCACAGAATGACAACTGTCGGATTGGCTGAATACGTGAAAAGTGCAACAGACTACATCATCCGATTTGGAAGCAAACATGAAGACAACAAACCAGAGAAGGTATCGCTAACCCACCTAGCAAAAAGATTTCCAAAGACAGGTGCAAATGGAAGATGTCACATATGAAACTGAAACAGCAATGAATACAGCCCCAATGATTGCAAAAAAGGCAAAATTAAAATATAAAATTAAATCTAAACAGATATACACCGCCAACTGGGAAAATGACAAAAGAGCAGGAAGGTATAAAAAAAGTTGGACAGATTGGGAATAGACAAAGAAGGCTCTTTGGAATTGCTGAGAAGGGGTCACTCAACTGGGATGGAGACCAAATCATTATAAATGCCAACCAGAGAGTTGGTGTCAAAGCCACCCAATGCTCGCCTGTTTATACATTTATCGTTTTTAAAAGACTAGTCTAATAATATTTTTTATAAAGCATTGCAGTGAAGTCTGATCCAAATAATTTTAAAGCAATATATGTATTTGTATATTGTATTCAGTAAAAAATAGTGTGGTAGATAAAAACATTAGAAAGGAAACTAGTATTAACAGGCGAGCATTGGGTGGCTTTGACACCATCTTAGGTTGAAATTAAAAAAAAAAATTTAAATCATTTGTTAATTTCAACTTCACTACACCAATAGTATACCCCCAAAGGAACCTCCATGCCAAATATCAGCATCCTAGTACACATATTAAATGAATGGCAAGCTTCTAAAGAACTTGCACCAAAAACTTTAACATTGATGTGCTACAAAAAAGTTAAGTTCAAAACAGGTCAAAAATTTAAAACATTTGAAATTATTTTTTTATTTCAACTTCACTCCATCAATAGTATACCCCAAAGGAACCTCCCTGCGAAATATCAGCATCCTAGTAAACATATTAAATGAATGGCAAGCTTCTAAATAACTTGCACCAAAAACTTGAACATTTTCATGCTCACGCTCACGCCGGGGGTAATGGGTATTGCTATAGCTCTCTGTTCTTCGAACAAACGAGATAAAAACCAAGGATACTACCCCAATGGCTTTAAGGAAATGGCAGGACTGAGTCAATCAGACAAGTGTAGGTTCTTCAAGGTCGAAACAGAAAGTACAAGGAACCTCTTATCAGGATATAAAGAACTCATGTCAGAACAGCTGTGCATCCAGAGGCACAACAAGGTTTGTTGAGTAATCCACTGGCACATCTGCAAAAGTCTCAACATCCCAGTTCCAGAAAACTCATGGAAACATGAACCAAAAGCAATCATTGAAAACAAGGAAGTAATGCTAATGTGTGACTTAATGATCCCATTGAGTGTGAACATAGAAAACAAAGCATTGCAACCAGATATAGTGCTGAGGTACAAAAAGAGAAAAGATGGCATTGCTAATTGAGGTGCTAATATTCGTGATTTTGGCCTAAACAATGCAGAAATCAAGAAAATAACCAAATACCAAGATCTCAAAAATGAAGTGAAAAGATCCTGGAAGCTAAAGAATGCCGAAATTGTACCAGTGATTATTGGAGCGACTGGAATGATAAAAAAAAAACCTCACAGAGATCTTAAAAAGCTTCCCTGGGAATATTACAACAAACAAATTGCGGTTGGAAGCTATCCGGGGTTCATTGACGATCCTCAAAAGAGCGTTCAGAACAAAACTTTGAGAACAAGAAAACTTAACACCTTGGTCCATGAATCATCATCCCTTACTGAAACGGAGGTGGATACTTCGAGACATGGGAGGACTCCTGTTCCACCTTCTGAAAAAAACACACACACACACACACTCAAAAAAATATTTTGAGTATTCTGGAATCTAGAGCATGATATTGCCCATCAGCTTCTGGGTATACTCACACTGGTATTCTCTTTGGAACTCCTCTGCAGATATCAAACGGTTACAAACCCAAGGCTGTCCTCCTGAAGGTCACAATCGATATGTTTTGCACAAAGTGGACCAGGCCTCATATCATCTAAAATAATACTTCTGAATCGATCATCTGCTTTTTACCCAGTGAACCTTCTTGACGGGCTTCTGTCATGCCTTGGTATCTCTTGACTTTCTCTTGAATTATTTAAATCTCATCTTTCAGATAGTACATCAACGGTAAACATTACTGGCTGTTCATCAGACCCAATTCATCTATATGTCAGGGTTCCCAAAATATCCTTTATTGATTCACTCTTGTTTTGTCTTCGTCTGCATTGACTTGGAACAATTTTATATATCATTTCAATGTCAGCTTTCACTGTTACGCTGATGCTACCCAAATCGACCTTTCTGTTGAACCTGATGACGTGCTACCTTCTGAAACTCTTTATTGTTTTCTCTGTATGGACCCAATTCTTTCATACTGTATATATATATATATATATATATATATATATATATATATATATATATATATATATATATATATATATATATATATATATATATTGTTGCGGGCGGGCATCGGTGGCGAGAACGACCACTAGGTGGGGAAAGTGACGTTGTCTCCCACCAGACTCCCCGGAATTGTAGGCCGTCGCTCCGGGTACTTCCGTGAGGCAGTGGGTCGCTGAACCTATGGTGGAACGCCAATACCTCTACCGCGTAGCGTAGGGTCTTTTTGTTGAGAACCAATTTACCGAATTAACTACGCGATTTTGACTACCGGGGAACCATGCCCTCAGCACGTCTTGCTCGAACCAGGTCACTCTACAGACTGCGGTAGAGTTCCAACTATCGACCACGAACTCCGGTTCGGGTGCAGCCGAGCGGAACAACCAAAGCCGTGCCGGCTGGGATGAACGGATTATCGGGGATAAAAACCCGGCTAAACTCAGATCCGAACCATGCTGGACCAATGAAAGAAAGGACGGAAACGAACTGGAAACATTTCTACAGTAATATATTTACAATAAAGAAGACACAGAGCAAGACTTATCGTGGAATATAGTGGTGTGAATTTACAATGTTCAAAAACACTAATACAGTTTCGACTTCCAAGACGGGCACACACAATCAGACGCACATGCAGATGATTTATTAAAAGACCCCTGCAGCCAGAGAGGGAGAGACGAGCTGGGGGTCGCAGTTCGCTTGGGTACCTGCACGTTGAAGGGAGGGGGTGCTCCGAGGTACGGCACCTGCTAATGGTCGTGCGGCTCGGCCCACAGTCTTATGCGTGGGACTCGTGCCCGTGGAGGAACCCGAGCAGAGCAGTCAGAGTCCCAGGGCGAAGATCAGTGTCGCGGACGAGACCCATGAAAACTCCAACGAACGCCAGCCAAATGCAGAACTCCAGCTCAAACTGCACGACGCACACCAACCAACTCAACTCCTCCAAAAAACTCTCATTCTTGAGACTCCTCTCCACAGAACTCCTCTTGCACTGAGGATGGTGTCGTCTTTTTATGGACCTCCCCGAACAGGACGGGGGCTCGGTGAAACAGATGTCACCATCCACCCTGATTGGATGGGGTTCCCATGGGTCCGCCCTTTTCTGGGCGGGGCCTCGGGCAGGCACCGGCGAGGCCCGCCCACTCCACACGTGTGGACTCGACAAGAAACAATTAGAGCGCTTGGAGAAACCGAATAGGTACTGCGGACTGGACATTTTTGCCCTGTATGCTGTAGCCAGCGAGGCGAGGGGTGCAAGCGCTGGAAGGTACCGTGGTTGGTTGTTGGCTTGTTTGTTGGATGGTCTGTTGGGTGATCATTAGAGGGTTTGTTGGATGGTTTGTTGGGTGGTTGTTCGATGTAATAGCCTACCTAAAAGGACATCGCAACACACACCTTTGATTCTCCCACGAGACAAAAGGAAGGGACCTGTCTCACATGTACTTGACGGAATAACTGACTCTTGGGACATCTGTATGTTTGAATGCATATGGTTTCCAGATCCGTAACAATATGTAATTGTTTTCTCTGTATGGACCCAACAATCGATGGAGGCTCTCAACATCAGACCTGAGATCAGGACTGTCTCTCTAGAAATATCTCAAACATTCAATAGAATCTGGCATCCTGTCTTACTCTCCAAACTCCAAGACCAGCTCCACACATGGCTGACTGACTTCCTCTCGTCTCGTAGCCACCACATCGTTAACAATGGAATCCTTTCATCTCCTCTCCCTGTCAACGCTGGAGCGCCCCAGTTCTGAGCCCAGTCCTTTATGTTTTGGGGGGATACAAAATCAAGGCTCGTAGAAGAGCTATAATACTGAATGGATCAGCACACAACAGAACAAAAGGAACAGTAGAAAGAGGGAGGAAACACCAACAGCAGGGTTGAAGGACAAAATTGAGGGATACTTGGACAAACAATGGGTGTGGGGAGGAATGGGAGCGAAGGGAGGACACACGAGGTGGACAGGATAGGTTCAGAAGCAAGAAAATCTGGAAATTTGGAAGGAGGTGGGCTTTGGGTGGATGTGGAAGGTGAGTTTGGGAGGGGGTGGGTAACAGGGATAGAAATTATCATGATTTTGGATGGGGGATGACCTAAGATGGTGGTGAACAGTTGTCTTGAAGACCTGGAGGGAAGTATGAGGTGGAAGAAGATTCCACAGGTTTCTAATTTTCATCAACAATCTTTCTGATTCCATGGAAAATCCTGTTCATCTATTTGCTCATGACTCCATCCTATTCTGTAACATCCCTCATCCTTCAGGTAGGCAGGCAGCAGACCTTGAAAGAATCATGAGCCAGTCAAACACTTGGAATATGTCTTTCAATCCTGATAAACCCCTCTCTCCCCTCTCTCTCCTCTGTCTCCTCTGTCTCTCCTCTCTTCTCTCCACAATGACCATCTGGCAAATCCTCTCATCTACTTTATTGACAACCCTCTTGAAGAAGATCAGTCATTCAAAATTTTGGGCCTCACTATCAACCATGATCTTTCTTGGGTAAAACAAACTTCTAAGTTGGCCTCCAAAGCCAATCACCAACTGGCATCCTGCAATTGCTGCCATCATTTCACCATCATCAAGCAACTATTCACCACCATCTCAGATCATCACCCATCCCAAATCAGGCTCTTTTCTACCTCATTTAGCCACCAATTAGCCCACTTTTGAAAAAAATTTCCAGTTTATCCTTCCTGAGAGTTTGCTTCTGCATCCATCTTGTCCACCCCATGTGTTCTCTCCTTGTCCTCATTCTTCCCCACATCCGTTATTTCTCCAAGTCTCCCTCTATTTTGTTCTTCACCCCCTGATGTTGTGTGCCCCCCCCCTCCTTCTACTATTCGTTTTGTTCTGTTACATCCTCATCTGTTCTATGTTCTAGCTCCTCCACGAGCCTCAACTTTGTATACAAATAAAACTATTTTCTTCCCTCTGTGCTACTGCCCAAACCTGCTCATGTTTAAATTAGAGGACTACTGAAACTTTGGTTCATGTTCTCATAACGTCAGGTTTGGATGAATGCAACTCCATGTGCTTGCCTGTTTCTTCTCCAAAGCCCTTCCAACTCATTTGGAATAGAGCAGCCAGGATAATAGTTCAAGCTCAAACATTTGACCACATCACTCCAATTCTCAAAACACTTCGCTTCTCCCATTCTGCCAGTGTATAGATTTTAAATGATTCCGGATAACCTTAAAGCCAAACATAATTTGGTCTGTATCTACAGTTCTGACCTTATCATACCTTACACTCCATGCAAGAAAGCTGCAGTCGAGGAACGGGGATCTCCAGGTTGTTAATCACACTCGAATGAACACCTTTTGTGATCGAGGATTCTTCAGGAAGGTGGAACTCTCTGCCTTTTAAAATCCGCAGTCTCATCAATAACGTTTGATGGAACTCCTAAAATCTCATCTTTTTACAGCTGCTATTTCTTAATCTCGACTTGTATTAACTCCCTCGTTGGAAAGCACTTTGATCCTTTGCTTCCAAATGAAATTGCGATGCAACAAATTAATTGATTGATCATCTCATGAAAAATGCTTGATCCGCTATTTATTTAATATACTCTTATACATTGCTCTCAATAAAGTCCAACCGTTGAAAGTCTACATGGTGGAGCAATTATTGAGAAAAAAAAAGTTATGCTTGCTGAAAAAGCATTGTGATGAACGTTTACTCGATTTAATTATCCGTTTGGCTATTTTGAGAAAATCATGCCGTTGCTCGATGATTCGCGCTAAGGAACTGTCCAAGATGTCAACGGCTCAAGTGACGGGGAGTGAGAGGGGGATATGTTGAAACTGAATCATAAATCATGCACCACCATGAGAGGCTATTGACGAGGTTTTGGTCCGCATGCGTCCCTCATATTCAGTCCTGAGAAAACAGTGTGGGCATGCAACATCATGGACATTTTGTGACCACTGGTGACCCCTGTGAGGCAGTCAGAGTCTCAGGACCTTGGGTGCAAAACTAGATTGCTGGCTGCAATGAAAGATTGTCCATCAACAGTGAACCATGGCTAAATCCTGGAGAAGACACCTCTGAACTCAAACCTACAAACGAATGATAAGAATGCATAGCTATAGTACAGAGGAGATGTTTCTCCACTTCCAAATGTATTCTGTGTATGAGGCATGCGAAAACGTTTTTGGTTTTTTTGGTATACATTGTCGAGGCTCAAAAGAGAGCTAACACACAACGCACAACAAGGGGGGCAGGAGATAAGAGGGACAGCAGAGGGAAGGACAAAACAGTAGGTAACAGAGACATTAGGAGATTTGTGAAAGGGAGAGGGATGGGGCGGGGAACACGTGGTATACATGATGGACATTACAGGGACTTTCAGGAAGGAAAGCAGGGAATTTGAAGGAGGTGGGTTTGGGGTGAATTAATGGGGGTAGAAAAGATCGTGGTTTTGGATGGGGGAAGATATGAGATGGTGGGTTACAGCTGTTTTGAAGACCCGGAGGGAAGAATGGGATTGAAGAGAGTGTGGGAGTTTATGCCAAAGCCGGCAAAAAGGAGGAATGAAAGACAAACGACACAAAACTTGCACATTAGAGAATGTACTCCTCAAGAACATCATCTCAGTGGAATCTCAAATCCTCAAATATGTATCAAAACTCCACTCGAAGCCATAGATCAACGTAAAAACAGTGTAATTAAATTGGAGACAACAGAACAAAGTCAGCCAACAAACAACCAGAAAATAGTGCAGATACTGACCAGAGAATATAATTGAACAAAAGAAGAAAACCTGCTTGAAGTCATCCTAAAATATGCCATTTGGTGTCTGTCTGTCTGCCAATCTCAACCAAATTTGCCAAGGGGATTAAAGGTCACATGATGGAGGATGTTACTTCGAAGATTTTACTTCGTATATCCCACACCCAAGAAAAAAGGATGGTATTTCTTATTAAATCGTCAATACCCAAAGCCTTTAGTCAAAATATTTTGGGAGTAAAGCGGTCACGTATGAGGATCGAAAGAAAATCTATATATATAAACGCCATTGTCTTTCTGTCTGTCTGTCTCTCTCTGTCTCTCTCTTCCTTATGCATGGCCACATCCTTTAACTTATAAACTTCAAACTTGGAGTACAAATACAACTTTGTGTGTGGGGTAACACTGGACATGTGGCCTCAGCCTTACGCGGGGGTGTGGTGGCAGGGGGCGGGGTGTAAATCATCTTTGTAAATGTGTACCATGTAGCGCCACCTTGTGGTGGTGCTGGCAGAGGGAATTACAATTTCCTTTTTTTACCTGGGCAATGCTGAGGTCAAAGCACTCTTCACACAGGTAAATTTGTCTTCCTTTCCTTCTCCTTCTCACCCAAAATGGAGGGCCTATCAAAAAGGGAAAAATAAAAATCCAGAGGAAGCCAGGGACATCATGTAAACATTTCCAGCAACAAGGGACATACGGCCGGGGTGAGGGGCTTTCACTGATGATTCGCCAATGAGCAATGAAACCGGTCCGGCAGCTGAGGCGGTGTGTAGCATTGGGATTCTCATGTGTGCTACGTGTGAACGTTTTTATAGTTGTTGAGGAACTCTGGGAAGGGTTCAAAACAGCATAGTGCTTACCTTCTGTAGGTCTTCATGGATTGCTTTATGCAGCTTCTTCGGCTGGAGGAGTGTGGGCGAGGTCAATTATATGCATTGCATATATATATATATATATATATATATATATATATATATATATATATATATATATATACACTCCACTGGTCAAAAGTTTTAGAACACTACCATTTTTACACTTTTTACTGAAATTTAAGCAGTTTAATGTTTCAATGTACTCTGAAATTAAAGCATAGAACAAATAAACAATTGCAGATAAAAAAGAAATCATGGAGTCTTTTTGTTGAACAAAATTTAATCTAAATTTTTGACTCACCAAAATAGCCACCTTTTGTAGATATAACAGCCGAACGTACTAGTGGCATTCTTTCTCCAATGGAAATCAAATATTGTTCGGAAAGTTCTTCCTAACACTGTTGCAGATGTTCCCACAAATATGTTGCAGTTGTAGGTTGCTTTGCTTTCACCCTTCTGTCCAGTTCATCCCAAACCAGCTCGATGGGGTTTAAGTCTGGAGACTGTGCTGGCCATTCCATGATTTGAAGCCTACCGTCTTGTTCTTTTCTTCAAACGTAGTTCTGACATAGCCTGGAGGTATGTTTTGGGTCGTTATCTTGCGATAGGATGAACCCCTGACCAACTTGGCTTAGACCAGAGGGTATTGCAAGGTGCTGCAAAATGCTGTGATAGCCCTTTTGGTTCAGGGTGCCAGTCACTCTGTGCAAGTCGCCAACTCTGGATCCAACAAAAGAGCCCCAGATCATCACACTTCCTCCTCCATGTTTGACAGTTGGTGTCACACACACTGAGGAACAATCCTTTCGCCTCCTCGACGGTGTACAGAAACCCTGCGTGATGAACCGAAGATTTCAAATTTTGCTTCATCGGTCCATACGACCTTCTTCCAGTTTTCAGTAGTCCACTGGCGGTGCTTCATGTGCCAGGCAATTCTCTTTTTCTTATTTAGCCATCTTAGCAATGGCTTTCTTACTGCCACTTGACCTGTCAAACCTGCAGCTCGAAGTCTTCTCTTCACAGTTGAAACTGAGACTTCCTTACTTCCACCAGTGTTAAGCTGTGCTTGAAGCTGCTGTCCTGTGAGCCGCCTATCACGCAAGCTGTTGACTCTCAGAAACTTGTCTTCTAATTGTGTTGTGGCTGTAGGTCTGCCAGACCTCTTCCTGTCAGAGTTTCCTCCAGTTTCCAAGTGCCTTTTGATGGTGTAGGAAACTGTACTCACTGACACCTTGGCTTCTTTTGCAATTCCTCCAAAGGAAAGACCTACACTTTTAAGGGTTAAGGCCTTGTCACACCTTGACATTTTAGCCAGCGTATGGCAAGGTATCAAAATGTATGCAAAACGCTGGCGGACGCTGAACTATTGATGTTTTTTCGCAGTTTTGGACGTATTCATAACGAGTTGGACATATGCATAACGTATTAGTCACGTACACAGAACGTTTCAATCACATATAGATAACTTATACTAACGAATGCTGAGCGTGTTGTCGGCGTTCACAACCTATGCCCAACGATAGTGTAACTTATGCACAGCGTGGCAGCGTATCGCTGACGATCACGTGGCGTAGGCTATTCATAGGCTGCGGCTCGACGATTCAAATCATAACGGCACAAGACATCGAAGTGTGAAGCCGCTGTCACACCTTGACGTTTTAGCCAGCGTATGCCGACGTATGAAAAATTTCCCGAACCAAGCTGGCACACGTCGAATACGTTATGGGTAAGTTTTGTATACGTTAAGGGCACGCTGGCATACGTCGTAGTACGCTGGCATACGTCGTCATACGCTGAGTACGTCGATAAATTTTCAGCATGTTGAAAATTTCTCGGCGTTCTCGGTGTATGACACGTTCCGCATATGCTGGCCATAAGTTGTACGCACGTTACACGATCGTTGACACACGTTGAGACACGTTACTTGTAAGTTACTCAGAAGTCGAAACACGTCGAGGTAATGGTTAGCGTCAGTGTTCCAGACTCCCTGTTTTTTTTTGTTTGTTTTTTTCTTCTTCGGTATGACGGTGATGTTGACACTTCAATTTCTAGTGCGGTTATGATTTAAATTGTTGAGCGGCAGCCTATTAATTATTATTATGTTATATTATAACCGCACTCAAAATCGAAGTGTCAACATCACCATCATACCGAAGGAAAAAAACCCCCAAAAAACAGGGAGTCTGGAACACTGACGCTAACCATTACCTCGACGTGTTTCGACTTCTGAGTAACTTACAAGTAACTTTTGTCGACGTGTGTCTACGATCGCGTAACGTGCCTACAACACGTTACTCATAGGTTAGAAATAAGTTTTGGGTACGCTAAACATTACCTCGACGTGTTTCGACTTATGAGTAACTTACAAGTAACGTGTGTCGACGTGTGTCAACAATCGCGTAACGTACCTACAACTTATGGCCAGCGTTATGCGGAACGTGTGAGTCATTCGCTGGCATACATCAAAAAATTTCAAGCATGGAAAATTTGTCTAACAGCTCGGCGTACTACAACGTATGCCCGCATACTACGACGTATGCCAGCATGCTCTTAACGTATACAAACTTACCCATAACGTGTTCGACGTGTGCCAGCGTTTTGCCAAATTTTTCATCCGTCAGGCATACGCTGGCTAAATCGTCAAGGTGTGACAGGGCCTTAATACTGGTCTGTCTGTCTTCCTTTGTTAATTGTCTTTTTCTCACCATTATGATAGCAAAAAACTACTTCCTGCAGTGCAATATTGTTCAAATAATGCTTCAGAGGGTGTAGCAATACAGTCTGTTCCAACACTGCTTTTATACAGACAGTGTTTGTAACTAATCAACACAAGTTGGGACACCTGTAGGAATTGTTTGCATCAACTTTCAAGGCTTAATTTACTTCCATTGCTGCAGAACAGCTGCAGTTGCTAACCCATTACTTGTTTCCTGAAAAGAGCCCTTTTTAACAACTCTGAAATTTACATTATTTTTCAGTTTTTGGGAACCTAAAATTTTTTTTTTAACCTCTTGGCAGTTAACCACTTAGTTTTGTACCATTTCAGGTTATTCAGTGGACTTGAACTACTTAAATTTCAGTCTCTCTCTATCGAGTGCAGCCTGTGGCTGCTGGTTGCATCATTGGTTGGGACGTGGCTATGCCGCTGATGCAGTGTCCCCCTTACCAGCACAATGGTGCTCATTTTGCCGACCTCAGAAGGATGACAGGCTAAGTCAATCTACCGGTGTATTTAATTCAGCAGCCAACAGGGCTTGAACTCAGGACCCTAGGATCCCAAGCCACCACCCTAACTACTAAGCCAACACCAGGCTTTAAAATTTCAGAAAAACTGAAAAATGTGGGTGTTCTAAAACTTTTGAGCAGTGGAGTATATATATAGATATATGTTGTTCGTCTTTCGGCTGCTCCCGTTAGGGGTCGCCACAACGGATCATCCGTTATGATCCGCATACTGATTTGGCACAGGTTTTATGCCGGATGCCCTTCCTGACGCAACCCTGGTCGCCTCTTACGACACAGGGATAAGGATTGGGTTTCGCCATGATTCCGGGCTG
>BROF01003531.1:33391-68664 GCA_024346535.1 Eptatretus burgeri | reverse complement strand
TATGAATACGTCCGAACCTTTAAAAAAAAAACATCAAAAGTTCAACGTAAGCCAGCGTTTTACATACATTTTAATACGTTGCCATCGCTGGCTAAAACGTCAAGGTGTGACCGGGCCTTAACATAGCTCATGGAACATCGCATTATCCGTACTCATTTTTCATGGCCGGTGCAATTCAGAAATCTCAATTACACAGTGTCTCTGTCGCTTGTCTTGTAATGACGCATCCAAATGTCTTTTTGGCTAAACTTCCTCAATGAGCCACCCACACACAGACTGTTGATGAATTATGTCAACTGCTGCAGGATGCCTTCTGCCAGATTGCACAATCTTTCACACATCTTGCCGATGCCGATTGATACGAGTTCATGCGAGCAGCTTCAGTCAATTCTTACATCCTCGTGATCAAGTAAGGAGCAACTGCGAAAATAAAAAGTCAAATCAATATTTGTACCGTGCGGTCAAACTGGCATGTACTGTATTACAAACAGGTGACATCATCATTCTCTATTTGCCAACTACTTTGCAAACATAAGTAGTCTTTACACTTTTATAGTGCAGGTTTCCCTCAATTGCAGCACATGCAGTGACTCGTTTGGTGAGATGTGATTCATCTACCAAACACATGAGGAAATTGTGTGTTTGGCAGCATGGCCTAGAGGCATACATGCTCAATTCTGAGCTGTCTATCCTGAGTTAGAATCTCAACCCAGCTAGAAGCCTTCATCCTGGTGTTTCGCAAGCAGGGCGAGGCATTAGTGTAAGTGCCGTCCCTCAGACAGACATTAAACTGGGTGTCCCATCTGCTGGTATTCGTTGGTGGATGATAAAGATCCCACAGTGTCCTTCACGAAGAGTAGGCGAGCTATCACCAGCACCATGAAGAAATTACAAATTCCTGCCCTCACTGACTGCTGGGAAAGCAATGGCAAAAAACCAGCTCAACCCACAGAAATAAACTTTTGACAGCACGAACGCTATAAAAAATAATCTGGAACATCTCATCTCATCATTGGATCAGTAGTTGATGCTTTCCAAGTGGAGTTTCTAATGTTGACATTAATTAGTATTGTCCATGACTGAGGAATCATTTCACCCATAAATTAATGCAGAACAGATAGTAACATTCAATTTTATGCATATCCCATCATTCTGAAGGTGACATCACCATTAATTTGCAGCCAATATTGATGTCGTCCACCAGACGGTGGTCTCTTTGGGTAAACCTGAGGTGGTCCCCTTCAGGTGGGTGCCTGGAATGTCCTATCCCAAAGAGAGGATGATCACCTGTCTCTGTTATCATTTGAGCTGAAGTGTTTGGACATCGGTATTGCAGTACTCTCGTTCGGAGACGGGATAGTGGCGAGATCATGGCAGGTGGTTACACCGACTATTGGTGTGGTTGCTCTGATGGTTACCATGCCCAAGGAGTTGCTGTAGCTGTGTTCAATAAGCTGACTCCAATGATAATTGAGGTAATACTGGTCAGAGCATATTATGAGATGAAGGATTCATCACTCCTTGGGTGTCGTTTCCATGGTCTCTGGATATGCAGAAACTGAGGAGAGTGATCTCTCCGTGAAGGACGTATTCTATGCCACGCTCGAGTCTGTGGTTCATCAGTGCCCCAGGTGAGACAGTATTCGAATCTTGGGGGATTTCAATGCATTGACTGGAACTGATAGGGATGGTTATGAGACATGTGTTGGTCCCCATGGGTCTGGAACTGTGAACCTGAATAGCACGAATTCCCTTGACTTTGCAAGAAGTCATGGACTTAGGGTGGCTGGTTCATGGTTTCAGGACCCACAGGCTCATCGCTGGACTTGGTATTCCCATGCTACTGATGTGGCAAAGGAGATTGACCATGTGCTCATTGATGGTCACTGGAGGATAATCCAGAACCGCAGGGTCGACCAGAGTGCTCAAAATTCCTCAATACCGACCAGAGGCTTGTGGTAGCAACTCTGAAGTTACAGCTTAAATCCAGGAGAATGGCACCATCCCAGCTTAGGCTGGATGTTGGCAAGCTCAAGGATGAGAGGGTAGCTGAGGAGTTTGCAAGCAGACTGAGTGGGGATTTGGGGTCTGGGTGCTTTGGGGAATCCTGAAGAGTTGTGGAGTGCCTTCAACCATCCTTGATGTTGCCGGTGGATGTCTGGGAACCCACAGTCAGGCGAAGAAGAATTTTGTCTCTCAACGGACAGTGGATACCATTGACCAGAGTTGCATGGCCAGGCTTAATGGCAGAGCTGAGCTGTTCAGGGAGCTGAGGCGTAAAACTGTAAATGTGCTAAGGGTGGACAAGGAGGCATATGTGCGAGGAATCTGTGAGGGGGAGAGCTTCAACTGTGGTCAAGTGATTCTTATCATGCTTGCAGTGGAATTAGCGCCATACGTTCCTCCAAGCCTGTCCCTCAGTGTACTGCAGTTCGAGTAGAGGGTGGTTGGCTCTTGACAGAGGAGTCCAAAGTGAAAGCCTGTTGGGCCAGTTACTTTGAATGGCTGTACTAGGCCAATCGACCAGCTGTCGAGTTGCATTTCAGGGTTGTTACTATCCCGATTGCTGACCCTCTGATCAACTGTGGTCCACCTTCATTTGTGGGAACACTGGCTGCGGTGAACCGGTTGAAATGAGGTAAATCTCCTGGGATCTGTGGCATCCATGCTGAACTTCTGAAGGCTGGTGGAAATGCTGTACTCATGTCGTTGTATGCAGTT
The DNA here is from genome assembly GCA_024346535.1 of Eptatretus burgeri. Classification (NCBI taxonomy): domain Eukaryota; kingdom Metazoa; phylum Chordata; class Myxini; order Myxiniformes; family Myxinidae; genus Eptatretus; species Eptatretus burgeri. The sequence goes on along the minus strand of BROF01003531.1, from coordinate 65,943 downwards.
CTGTCCAGCTTGCTGGTATCCTGTGTCGGAGTGGCGACCCATCCAGGATTGTGTCCAATAGCCAAGGAGACTGCTGAGACAGCAGCAACGCTCTGCACAGAGTATGGTCCCAATGCATGGATGGATGCGGTTCTGTGCTCTACCTGGAACACAGGCATCATCCCAACTGACTGGAAGAGGGGCCTTGTTGTCCCTCTCTGGAAAAGGAAGGGTGATCGCCATGAATGCAACAACTACCGAGGGCTGATGCTGCTCTCAGTGCTGGGCAAGGTCTTTGCTCGGATAATTCTTGATAGAGTTCACCACCATCTGCTTGAGCACCAGTGCCCCAGAGCAGTCAGGCTTTACATCAAAGAGGTCAATGATTGACCATGTCCTTGCTCTTCCGGTCCTCACCAAATGCAGATGAGAGTTTCAGCATGGGACTGCTTGCAGCCTATGTTGATCTCTGCAAAGCATTTGATTCAGTGAATTGGGATGCCCTCTGGAAGATTCTTGGTCTTCATGGGGTGCCACCAAAACTGATCAATCTGATGTATGAACTACACTCTGGTGCTGAGAATGTTGAGATGTGGTGATACCATCTCTGACATATTTCCAGTTGTTACTGGAGTTTGGCAGGGATATGTACTGGCCCCCACATGTTTCAGAGCTTGTGTGGACTGGATTCGGGGGAGGATGTTGGAGAGATCAAGCTGCAGTGCATCGTTTGGGAATGTCAAGATCCCTGACCTTGATTTCACAGATGATGCATTATCATTGCGGAGACTCTGGATATCCTTTTGAGGGCTCTCGAGATGCTGAATGGTGAGTCTGAGCCACCGGGATTCCAGGTTTCCGAGGTCAAAACTAAGATCCAAGCTTTCAAAGACATCTTGGATGCTGATATCCTGTCTGTACCTGTTTGTGGCGAGGATGTTGAGGTCACGGAGAGATTCACTTACCTTGACAGTGATATTCATGTCTGCTGGCTGTGACAGAGAGGTCAATTGACATCTGGGTTAGGCCTTGGGAGTCATGGATTCACTGGATAATGGGGTGTCGCACTGCCGCAACATGTGCAGGATTATGAAAGTCTGAGTCTTCAGGTCCTTGGTGCTTCCAGTCTTGCTCTATGATTGTGGGACTTGGACTCTGATCAAGGATATGAGATGGAGACTTCATTCCTTTGGTACCAGGTCTCTTCGGAGAATCCCTGGCAATCGCTGGTCAAACTTTCTGTCCAACGAGTGGTTGCTGTGAGAGACTCAAATGAGATTTGTTACCTGCATAATCCGTGAGCATCAGCTGCGGCTGTCTGGACATGTGGCTCTGGACATGTCGTTTTCCTGACACTGATCCTGCTCACCAGATTCTCTCAGTGAGGGAGCCTCATGAGTGGAGGAGGCCAATGGGCTGACCACGCTCCTCGTGGTTGCAGCAGGTTGATCAGCATCTCAAGGAGATGGGGATGGGCCAGGCATCTCCCTGGTGGATGGCCAGAAGGATGCCCCTGGAGCAGAAAATGGACGCAGCGACGCGCTGCTCCGGTGCATGCTACCATACCTGACCTTACCATCTGAAGCAAACACATACCAAACCAATAATGTGATATAAGAATTTAACACAATCTTCATCTGTGACAAGAGAAAGTGTCCACATGAATTACGTGATTTTTAAAATGACAAAAATTTGATTCAAGTGCAATATTTGGATTTTAAATAAACCCAAGATAAAACCAGATATCTGTAATCACAAAGTGATCACCAAGGGAAAGCCTGTCCCGCTCAGGAGAGGCTTACCCTTGGCAATCTCCCGTAACTTACCCTTGGCCTGTGATCAAATGATGGCCATATTTTTTTCTAACCATCATGTGACCTTCACCTTCAACATTTAGGGATAGAGTGTAAATTTAGAAAATAGGTCCCATCTATAAATACAGAAAACTCATCATGAAAATCTGATGAAAATTGTAAAGGTTGTGATTAAAAAGGTGTTTTTTGTTAACTTGGTCACAATCTGAAAAAAGTAGGTCAAGAACATGAAACAAATATGAGATGCACAATTTCAGTGCATCTCCACTATTATGATGAAAGATCATCTTCGAAGGCGAGGCGGTCTTTGAGATTACATTGACAAATTGGAGAGATGATAAATAACGCATTTTTTTCAGACTCCCATTTTAACTTGACTTTTAACCATAGTGGGGTGATGTAAATTCATTGTCAATGCGCCTTACTCTAAGCTATCTATAGAGGGCAATTTCATTCCGATCAGACAAATCTTAGTCGAGTTTTGGAGAAAAATGTTAAAATGTCTATAATTGTGTCATGACCTTAAAAATTTATGTCAAGGTTAAAAAAAATTGGGTCAAACCCAAATACTTTCTTTTCACATTATCAATGCAAAAATTCATTCCGAAAGACCCAGCCGGCTCCGAGATGTAGCTCAGAAATTGATACAGTTTGGAAGTTTGGGGTCTTCATGGTGGTTTAGTTCTCCTGGAGGTCGAAGAAACTCTGTGTTACCATTAAAATTGGGGCACAAATTAAAGAAAAAAACCCTACAACAGCAATAAGCCTTCCCCTATCCTATAGGGGAAGGTCATCCATATCGGGGAAGAAAAAAGAAGAAAAAAGAAGACAAAAGAAGAAGAAGAAAAAGGAAGACAAAAGAAGAAAAAGAAAAAGGAAGACAAAAAAAGAAAAAGAAAAAGGAAGACAAAAGAAGAAAAAGAAAAAGGAACACAAAAAAAGAAAAAGAAAAAGGAAGACAAAAGAAGAAAAAGAAAAAGGAAGACAAAAAAAGAAAAAGAAAAAGGAAGACAAAAGAAGAAAAGGAAAAAGGAAGAGAAAAAAAGAAAAAAAAAAGGAAGACAAAAGAAGAAAAATAAGAAGGAAGACAAAAGAAGAAAAAGAAAAAGGAAGACAAAAGAAGAAAAAGAAAAAGGAAGACAAAAGAAGAAAAAGAAAAAGGAAGACAAAAGAAGAAAAATAAGAAGGAAGACAAAAGAAAAAAAGAAAGACAAAAGAAGAAAAAGAAAAAGGAAGACAAAAGAATAAAAAGAAAAAGGAAGGCAAAAGAAGAAAAAGAAAAAGGAAGGCAAAAGAAGAAAAAGAAAAAGGAAGACAAAAGAAGAAAAAGAAAAAGGAAGACAAAAGAAGAAAAGGAAAAAGGAAGACAAAGAAGAAAAGGAAAAAGGAAGACAAAAGAAGAAAAATAAAAAGGAAGACAAAAGAAGAAAAAGAAAAAAGAAGACAAAAGAAGAAAAGGAAAAAGGAAGACAAAAGAAGAAAAAGAAAGAGAAGAAAAATAAAAAAGAAGACAAAAGAAGAAAAATAAAAAGGAAGACAAAAGAAGAAAAAGAAAAACAAAAGAAGAAAAGGAAAAAGGAAGACAAAAGAAGAAAAGGAAAAAGGAAGACAAAAGAAGAAATAGAAAAAGGAAGACAAAAGAAGAAAAGGAAAAAGGAAGATAAAAGAAGAAGGAAGACAAAAGAAAAAGGAAGACAGAAGAAAAAGAAGAATACAGAAGAAAAAGAAGAAGACAAGAAAAAGGAAGACAGAAGAAAAAGAAGAAGACTGAAGAAAAAGAAGAAGAAAAAGAAAAAAGAAGAAGAAAAAGAAAACGAAGAAGACAGAAGACAGAAGAAGAAGACATATGAAGAAGAAGAAGAAGACTGAAATTGAAGAAAATACAGAAGAAGAAGAAGACAGAAGAAAAAGAAGAAGAAAAAGAAGAAGAAAAAGAAGAAGAAGAAAAAGAATAAGAAACAGCAAATGGTGGTATATTTGAGCCTTCTCCAAGAAAACGTTTGATTTTGCGACAGCAGCTGGTTATGGGTGGCAATGCTCCAAATCATGCAACAATTCACAGTCATTTTGAAATCACTGCATCACTTAAATAAATAAACAAGTCCGAAGACGACGATGATTCACGAGCGGTATTTGACGATGTAGATTGTTTCAGAAGTCAAGGATGAGACAATGTGATAATGTTTGACTAAGTTATAAAAATGATCAACATGATGTGGTACGAGTGACAGGTTATTAGCTGCAAAATGTCAAAAACCCGGTTTCGTTCAACAACTTTCAAAATTTGACCTTTGCATAACCTTTAAAGGTCACCAAACAATGTTGTGGACATTAAAATAAGGAAACAGGATACGTGCTATAGCTTATTGGAGTTAGTTCGACGAAGAAGGTCGAAAACCCGGTTCGATTCCCACAACTTTGAAAATTTGACCTTTGTGACCTTTAAAGGTCAAAGGTCAAGGATTATGACCTTTGGTGCAAAACTTCCTCTGGAACATTCCAGAAGCAATAAACGTCATATAGGCAATATGGCATTTCGCACTAATCGGATTATCCATACTTTGATGAAATCAGCGTAAAAACAAACTTGAAGGGGGCGCCATGGGCAAGGTGTTCGAGATAGAGCAAAATGTTTTCACGACTTCAGGTGGGGAATGACCTCAAGATTATGCATAAAAAATATTGTCATCCTCGCTCTCAAAGTTTGGGCGGTCGTATGATTTTCATGTCAAAATTCGCAATTTTCTAAGTTCGTGACCTTGTGACCTTGACCTTGACACGAAAATGAAAAATCGTGCTCCGTGGGGCTATGCAGGTGCCATTGGGCAAACCAAATACCGAAAACCCCTGCCAGATTCGACAAACCCCCTAGGAGAAGATGCAAATTGAAATCGGCTACCCCCGAAAATCACAATTCACAATTATATAAGTTCGTAACTTTGTGACCTTGACCTTGGGACGAAAATGAAAAATCGAGCTCAGTGGGGCTATGCAGGTGCCATTGGGCTAACCAAATACCGAAACCCCTGTCAGATTCGACAAACCCCCTTGGAGAAGATGCAAATTGAAATCGGCTACCCCCTAAAAACATGTTTTTTGAGCGTGGTTCTGCCCATAATGGGCGCACCACGCCCATTCTCAGGAAAACACAACTAGATCATGATATAAACCTCCCACCAAAATTTTATCAGGATCGGATCAAAACCCACGGAGCTATGCTCGGGACAGACAGACAGACAGACAGACAGACAGACAGACAGACACACAACAACAACGACGAATATAGTGGTCACTTATTTTTTTCATGAAAATATTTTTTTGTGAACCAATTTGTACGTGAAAGACATGGATCACCAAATCGTGTGGTGAATCTCCTGTGAACTTCAACTGGTTTAATGGTCTCTTTCACGTGCAACGCAGTCATACACGTTCGTTCCACAGCACACGTCATTATCTTTCCCACCATCTTGGTTTTGCTTTTTCCCTCCAAATGCTTTGACGACACTCTTGTGTTCATGGCTGTTCCTCTAAGAAGAAAGTCCATGAATATGACAGCTTGTAAGTCCCAGAAACCATAACCATGCCAACATAAGGGTGCATCTTGAAAATCGTAGTTGCTGGAGACTGTTACCTCTGCCACCGAAGGTGGACAGGATAATTCATTCACCTGTTTGTTTGTCTGTGACCAGAACATCTTAAACAGTTATGGACGGATTCAGCCGAAACTTGGTGGATGGGTTGGGTGTGCGATAAGGAGGAATTGATTCTATTTTGGTGAAGTTCTGGATCCAGATCTGGATATGAGAATTTAAGCGATTATTCACCATTGAGAGATGGGGCCAAAACGATATATAACATATCTCAAAAAGTTATGGTCGGATTATGACAACTTAGTGGATGCGTTGGGTTGGTTACAAGAACAAGCCGATTAATTTTTGGTTGAAGTCCGGATGCAGATCCGGCCTATCAGTGGGATACAAAATGTAAACTGTTCAGCCTGATGCAGGTATGCGCTCTACTGAGTGCGGTTCTAGTTTGCCATTTTAATTTGGTACATCACATCATTTCACTGTGGGGTTCTGATTAATATTTCAAAATAATACTAAAATACAGATCTGTCTGTCTGCATATCTTTGGCCAATGCATTTAGTCCTTATTTATCCAATTTCAACAAACATGTCATGGGGATAAAGGGTCATAAGACAAAGGCTGTGGTGACTTGGTTGACCCCCCCCAACCTCCCCCCCCCGCCACCCCTACTTGGAAGTCGTGAAGGTGGGGCTGACACAAATTCTCTATATAAATGTGTGCCGTGAAGTGCTGCTCCTGGTGCTGGAAGGAGAGTGTATTACGAGTGAGGCCTTTATTGTATCACGAGTAAGAGGCCTTCTCTGTATTTTCACTGTATATTGGCCTATGTTGCTTTAGGCTAGATGGCAAAAAAATCCAGAGGAATTCCCATGTTTGATTGCATTTCTTTTGGAAAAACGCAATGTTAAGATGTGTAGATAGCAGCTTGAGCATCGTTCCACGTTATCATAGCATTTTTTAGTGGTTGCTTCTCATAACAAAAGTAACGAGAAGGACACTTGGTGGAGCGCATACCTCTGTCACATAATGCCTGATCCACAAGAACATATCGGGCTCACTACATTTTTGAAATACCATGCTATACAGTACTATATCGTTTTTGGCCCTATCTCTCAATGGTGAAGAATCACTTAAAAAAATAAATAATTATTGTCTCCAGATCCGAATTCATATCTTCACCAAAATCAAATGAATTCATCCTTGCCACACACCCAACTTGTCCACCAAGTTTCATTCAAATCCGTTCACAACTTTTTGAGATACCGTGCTATATATCGCGAAATGGTGAAGAATCACTTTAAAAATTCTAGTAGACGGATTCAGATCCAGATCTTCACTAAAATCTAATCAGTTTATCCTTGTCACACAACAAACCGGTCTACAAAATTTCATCCGGATCCGTCCAAACTTTTTGAGATATCCTGCATACAGACAAACAAACAAGAAAAAGACATCATCCAGAGCATGATACTTGCAAAATCCACCCCCTCTCCAAAGGTTGCCATGGATACATCAAATTGTCCATTTCATTAAGATTAAAATTCACAATATTAATCAAAGTTCAGGTCAATCGGATGAAAATCGATTATATGTTCAGATTGAAATTGATGATTTTAGAAGTTTGACCTTGAGTTTACCTTTGACCTTTTGATCTCAAAAAGTTGCTTTCCCAGTTCAGTGATGGACTCTGCAAATCCTGTTCAAATTTCAAGGTAATAAGATGTAAATTGATGATTTTAGAAGTTTGACCTTAAGATCTCAAAAATAGTTGGTTTCCCAATTCATTAATGTACTATGCAATTGCTGTTTAATTTCCAAGTCAATCGGATGAAAATTTGTCAATTTTTCAAATAAAATTTGATGATTTTAGAAGTTTGACCTCGACTTGAGCTTTGACCTTTTGACCTCAAAAATACTTGGTTTCCCAATTCAGTGATGTAATATGCAAATATTGTTCAAATTTCAAGTCAATCAGATGAAAACATGATGATTTCAGAAATTTGACCTCAATATGACCTTTGACCTCAAAATCAATAGGCTTCTCAGTTGAGACTACCTCAACAACTTGGAAAAATTTCATGATGATCGGTTTAGAATTGTGACCACAGGCGACAAACAGACAGACAGACAGAATAACAAATTCGACTAACCAATATACTTGAAAAATCTTCGATTTTGCAAGTTACATGAAGTAGTCGTGCAGAGCAAGACACTTGCAAAATCCACAAAACAAATTTGACCTCAAAATAATGGGTGGTTCAATTCAATGACCAGATATGCAAATCCTCTTCAAATTTCAAGTCAATCAGGTGAAAATTGAGGATTTTAGAAATACCACCTTGGTTGTTGACCTTGGGCCTTTGTTGACCTTTTGGTCGATGTTGACCTCAAAAATAATTGGCTGGTTGAATTCAGTGACCTGAAATATAAATCCTCTTCAAATTTCAAGTTAATTGGATGAAAACTGAAGATTTTGGATTGGACCAAAGTTGTTGACCTTTGGCCTATGTTGACCTTTGGACCTCAAAAACAACAGCCTTCTTCCTTATGACAAACTCTACCATGTGCTGAAGTTTCATGAAGATCGGTTTAAAGTTGTGACCTGTACGCGATTGACAGACAAACAGACAGACCCTAACTAACCCCAACTGATCGGCCGGATTTGCATCTGGATCTTAACGAAAATCTAATTGGCTTGTTCTTGACACCTACCCAACTCATCCACCAAGTTTTGTCCAAATCGTTTCACAATTTTGTGAGATATTGTGCGATATATCATTTTAGTCCTATCACTCAATGGTGAAGAATCACTTCAAAAAATTCTCGGATCCAGATTCGGATTCAGATCTTCACCAAGATCAAATCAATTCATCCTTGTCGCACACCCAACCTGTCCACCAAGTTTTGTCAAAATCTGTCCATAACTTATTGAGATGAATAAACACACGAGCAAACAGACAAACAGGGGTGAAAACAACCTTCATCTACCTTTGGTGGCAGAGGTAATAATTAGCAATAATAACGATAGCAGCATGACTGGCTGCTCCCTGAGAGAGCGGATGTTTCTGGTAATTTAAATTCAATATACAGCAACATGTTATGCGACCCTTCTTGACTTCTGAGAAATATGCGGTCCTGTCAAGTTCAATCTTTCTTCCATCTTATTTTAATGCATTTTCTACTTACTTCTGCTCAATTAGTTTTGCATACATTTTTTATGCCACACTAGCTATTGGTATACTTCACTGGCAGGTTCAAGAGCCCAGAATACCCGCAGCTGAAATGAACCAAGCCCAGCCAATCCCAAAACACTGCGTCATCTCCTTCTGAGTGTTGCCACCGCTTGCTTTATTAGGATGGAATATTTGGATAGAGCTATATTCGAGATGAAGCAGCCAGGTCACTTCTGAGGAAGAGAACAAAATGAGAGAGACTCTTTCTGTCGGTCCTCCCACCCTTGCTTTTCCCTTCTTTCTCTGCGCAGAGCACAGATGGACTTGCACTGTTTAATTCCATTGCACCGCCTGCCAACTTCCATTCCCCAAGCTGCCAACACGCTTTAGAGTAAAAATGAAATCCAGACAAAGAGGTGCCTGAACGGAGGATATAGGGGGAAGTTAGGGTGTTGAGTGCCGGTGTGTGGAACAGTTGGGGAGGGTGGTTGAGGGAGAAAAAGAAAGAAAGAGAGAAAGAGAGAAAGAGAGAAAGAGAGAAAGAGAGAAAGAGAGAAAGAGAGAAAGAGAGAAAGAGAGAAAGAGAGAAAGAGAGAAAGAGAGAAAGAAAGAGAGAGAGAGAGAGAGAGAGAGAGAGAGAGAGAGAGAGAGAGAGAGAGAGAGAGACAGAATAATGGAGGTTAATAAAGGGAAGGCGGAGGTTGAGAGGATATATCGGAAAATATCAAGGTCTGCATCTCATAAAGTATCTGCAGGGAGTAGTGTTGAAGGGTTTTTAAAAAGAATGTGTTCAGAACTTCTACCGAAGAGATCCTTCAGGTGTCAAAAGGGTCACATTCTTGGAATGGTGTTGTGGGTGCAGTTCCATATTTGCTTTTACAGTGATGAAATAAATTTTGTTCCATATTCACGCTGAAAGAGTTTGTCAATGTGTCAAATATCGACCACGAAACACCGCGGTCTTCAAAAACAAAACCGAAAATATCAATGGAAAAACAAAACCCAGATATTTTGTACTCAGTGATTAGTTTATGTCTGGTGTTGGCTTAATGGTTCTCGTGGTGGGCTTGGGATCCTCAGGTCCTGAATTCAAATCCCGCTCAGCTGGTGAATTAATACCAGGTGGGGTTAACTTGGCCTGTCAACCTTCCGAGGTCGGCAAAATGAGTGCTAGCATGCTGGTATACTGTGTCGGAGTGGCGATCCATCCAGGATTGTGGCCCAATTGCCAAGGAGACTGCTTTGGCAGTACCAGTACCAGTACCAAAGACCACAGAGTATGGTCCCAATGGATGGATTCGTTTAGTCAAGAAACCTTCAGGAAATTCTTGTTCGTTTATCTGGAATGTCCAATATATATATATATATATATATATATATATATATATATATATATATATATATATATATATATATATATATATATATATATATTGGCTTTTCCAAGGTGTGTGAGCATGCGGTAAGACTACGATAATGAAAAAGATTATGACACCAAAGTCTGGGTTCGGTGTTATAGGATGACATCAACTGTTCATATGTGAATAAAATGATATAAAATACAGAATAAATGTAATAAGGTGTTACATGAACTTAAAAATAAATCTGCACTGCTGGACAAAGATGGTACCAGTCCAAATGATGCTTCAGAGTGCCTCGTAGAGGATCCTATTCCACTTTTATGAGCACAATTCCACTGCAACACATTCTGTACTCCTTGTGCTGGATCATCCGAGTATGAAAATATCAGTTTTATAACAGCGTTAAAAAACCGAGCATGCTGCCTGGCTTGTTGTCACCCGAAGGCCGAGGTGTGATGGAAGACATACCTGGGGGTGATTGAATTAAGGGCTTGGAAGACATACCTGGGGTGATTAGTTTAGAATATTTTTACAAGCTATGTATTCTATTGATTAGATAACAAAGGGAATTGGCATTCTCAAGTTTAATATAATTTATCGACTCCATTCATCCAGTTGATTAAAAGAGAGGAGTAAAGAAACTCCATTTCTAGAATGCTAAAAGAATGGAGCAGCACGACTCTACAACTCCTTGTTCAATCATCTAATGACACACAACATCACTGTATTGCTCAAGAAAAGACTGCATGCTCAAGAAAAAAAAAATAATTCTGATCAAAATCCAAATACGTGTTCTTGAGATGTTAAAGTTCATTGGAACTCTCCAACTCCTCCACTATGCATCTTCGAGAAATCTGCTTTCGGGCCGCAGGGCATCCCCACGGTGGTCTGGACGAGAAGCCAGGCCTGTCGGAAGGGCCTTGGGCGTGCACACGTACATACACACTCGGGAATTACACTGATTAACCTTTGGGGATGTTTATTAAGCTTTACTAAGACCTTGCCATTTTGTGGAAAAGAGTTCAACTTAAGTTAGACACTCCATAAGTACATTCATTGGAGGGACTTCAGTACAAAGTGAAAATCTCTTGCAGACACCATGTTACACTTCTCTTCCGAATATAAAAACTTCACTTTGAAGGCTATTCACACAGCGCACTCAGAATCCTAAATCAAGGTCATAATTATTTATTTGGTGCTTCCCTCAAAATTTCAACATGAGACACATCAGCTCTGTGCGTAGCTCTCAAATCAATGTTGGCCTCCTCCTGCATTGAAGTTTCTTGTGAAGGAACTCATACAGGAATATATTATCAATGTTACATTTGCGGCAAGTATTTTTTAGTTAAAATGATTTCGAATATGAAATATAAAACTGTAATTTAGGTCAGGTCAGGTATGGGAGCATGCGCTAGAGCAGCGCGTCGCTGCGTCCACTTTCCGCCAGTACTCCAGGGGCCTCCGTCTGGCCATCCCCCAGGCAGATGCTTGGCCCATCCCCATCTCCTTGAGATGCTGGTCAACCTGCTGCAACCATGAGGCATGTGGACGGCTCATTGGCCTCCTTCACTCACAAGGCTCCCTCGCTGAGAGAATCTGGTGAGCAGGATTAGCGTTAAGAAACGAGCCACATGTCCATACAGCCGCAGCTGACGCTTCCGAACTATACAGGTAACAAATATCATTTAAGTCTCTTTCAGCAACCGCTCGTTGGACACAACGTCCGACCAGCAATAGCCAAGGATTCTCCGAAGAGACCTGGTACCAAAGGAATTAAGTCTCCGTCTCAGATCCTTGGTCAGAGTCCAAGTCTCATATCCATAGAGCAAGACTTGAAGCACCAAGGACCTGAAGACTCGAACTTTCATCCTCCTGCACAGGTACCGGCAGCGCCACACCCAATTATCTTTGGCCGATGCAATACAGTACTATGAATCCATGGCTCCCCAAGCCCGACGCAGACGTCGATTGACCTCTGACTCACAGCTAGCAGCAGAGACATGAATATCCCTGCTAAAGCCGCTGTCACACCTTGACGATTTAGCCAGCGTATGCTGATTTATGAAAAATTTGTCTAAAACGCAGGCACACGTCGAATAGGTTATGGGTACGTTTTGTATACGTTAAGAGCACGCTGAAAAACACTGCCATACGTCGTAGTACGCTGGCTTTAAACGTTGTACTTTTGGGTTGTCCTCAAATTTTTGCATGCTTGAAATTTTACGACGTTTTCCGGCGTACGACTCACACGTTCTGCTTCGCTGGTCATAAGTTGTAGGCACGTTATGCGATCATTGACACACGTTGACACACGTTACTTGTAAGTTACTCATAAGTCGAAACACGTCGAGGTAATGTTTAGCATACCCGAAACTTATTTCTCACCTTTGAGTAACGTTTTGCAAGCACGCTACATGAACGTTGTTCACACTTCGCAACACGTTACTTGAAAGTTCCTCATACGTCAAAACACGTCAAAGTAATGTTTAGGGTACCCATGACTTATTTATAACCTATGAGTAATGTGCTTGGGAATTATTTGTAAAGCATGTCCTACGCACAAATACGTATGTAGACGTACTTGATGTCTTCAGGACGACCACAGAACTTACTGAACACATTTCTAACTTACAGATACCGTATAATGGCGTATTGGCAGTGATTAGGAGAATTGGTATATAAAAAGGGGCTTCACAGGAGGAACCGGTCCTTTTTTTTAGACTTCGTGGTGAGTTCATGTCCATGTCATTCCGAGAGATGGAGGATACAGCAAGGCTGAGACGACAATACCTACCTGTCCTCCAACATCAACATGACCTCATCGAGTTGACACTGCACCAGTTGCGTGCCAATACAGCCGGGTGAAGAAGACGTGAACGGAGGAGAAGGAACTGGGTGAGACCATGGATAGGGTGGCGACGCCATTACCGGATATATGACCAGCTCATGGTGGAACTCCGGAACGAGGACCATGCATCCATCATCAACTTCCTGCGAATGCCCCCAGCGATGTTCGACGAGCTGCTAGCCAGAGTGGGTCCAAGGATAACCAAGCAGTACACCTTCTACAGGGATCCGCTTGAGCCTGGCATGAGGCTGGCACTGAGCCTGCTGCTGTTGGTGCCGTGACTGCAGTGCTGTGGAAGCGATTTAACTCGTTCAATGAAAACGATTTCAATTGCCGAGCACCAGCGTCCAAAAACAATAGGCGAGTGACAGGCATTTATTAAAAGTGAAGTTGCAGCCTATGAATAAAAAACCTCACGTAATCGTCGACGATACGCTGCCACGCTATGCATACGTTAGACTATCGTTGGGCATAGGTTGTGGACGCCTAAAACACGCTAACCAATCGTTGGTATAACTTATCAATAAGTTATAGAAGTGTTCTGTGTTCATTACTAGTACATTATGCATTTGTCCAAGTCGTTTTGAATACTTTAAAAACTGAAACAAAAAAATAGTTCATCGTGGGAATGAGAAAAAAAAATAGCCGAAAAGAACATCGAACAATGGTGCAAAGTAGTCTCCTATTCGTGGACGCAACGATGATCCATCATCACCCACACCCTCCCCATCACGCTCACCTACTACCAATACTACGACTACTACTACGACTACTACTGATACTAGTACTACTACTACTACTGATACTACTGACATTGACATCGACTCAACATGGAGTCTGGAACACTGACAGGTTCCTCTTGTGAAGCCCATTTGTATACACCAATTCCCCATAAACGCTGCCAAATCGCCTTAATATATGGTAGTTGTAAGTTAGAAACACGTTCAGTAAGTTCTGTGGTCGTCCGGAAGACGTCAATCAAATTCGTCGACATACGACAATGTGCGTTTGAGATACGTTACACATAGGTTCAAAGCACGCTACCCAGAGGTTCAAAGCACGTTACTCATAGGTTAAAAATTAAGTTTCGGGTATGGTAAACATTACGTCGACGTGTTTCAACTAATGAGTAACTTACAAGTAAGGTGTGTCCGACGTGTGACAACGATCGCGGAGCGTGCCGAGAACTTATGCCAGCGTATGGGAACTTGTGAGCCATACGTCGAGTACGTCATAAAATTTTCAGCATGCTTGAAATTTCTCGACGTACTAGACGTACCACGGAATATGACAGCGTACTTCATTGTTTTTCAGCGTGCTCCTAACGTACACACAACTTACCCATACCGTATTCGACGTGTGCCAGCGTTTTTGACACATTTTTCATAGGTCGCATATGCTGGCTAAATCGTCAAGGTGTGACTGCGTGGTTGACACTTCCAATTTTCAGGCGGTTATGATTTAAATCGGCGTGCGGCAGTCTTTTAACAGGCTACGCCACGAGTTCGTCGGCGATACGTGCAGCGCGCTATGCCTAAGTTAAACTATCGTTGGGCCCAGGTTGTGAATGCCGACAACAGGCTAAGCATTCGTTGGTATAAGTTATCTATAAGACAACGAAACGTTCTGTGCCCGTTACTATGTTATGCATACGACCAACACGTTATGAATACGACCAAAACTTTCAAAAAAACCTCAAAACTTCAGCGTACGCCAACGTTTTACATACATTTTTATACGTTGCCATTGCTGGCTAAAACGTCAAGGTGTGATAGCGCCTTAAGGTAAGTGAATCTCTCCACGACCTCAACATCCTCACCACAAACAGGCACAGACATGAGAGCAGCATCCAATATGTCATTGAAAGCCTGGATTTTAGTTTTGACCAAGGAAACCCGTAATCCCAGTGTCTCCGACTCCTCATTCAGCACCTCGAAGGCCCTCAAAAGGATATGTAAAGTCTCCGCAAAAATGACTGCATCATCTGCAAAATCAAGGTCAGAGATCTTGACATTCCCAAACGATGCACCGCAGCTTGATCTCTCCAACATCCTCTCTAGAATCTAGTACATACAAATGCTGTGGGGCCAGTACACACCCCTGACAAACTCCAGTAATAACTGGAAATTCATCAGAGATGGTACCACCACATCTCACAGCACTCTCAGTTCCAGAGTAGAGTTCAGACATCAGATCAATCCGTTTTGGTGGCGCCCCACGAAGACCAAGAATCCTCCAGAGGTCATCCCGATTCACTGAATCGAACACTTTACAGAGATCAACATAAGCTGCAAACAGCCCCTGCCAAAACTCTCGTTTGCTTTCGGTGAGAACCCGAAGAGCAAGGATATGGTCAATCGTTGACCTATTTGGTGTAAAGCCTGACTGCTCTGGACGCTGGTGGTGGTGAACCTCAAGCAGATGGTGGCGAACCTGATCAAGAATTATCAGAGCAAAGACCTTGTCAGGCACTGAGAACAGCGTCACCCCTCGGTAGTTGTTGCAGTCTTGGCGATCACCCTTCCCTTTCCAGAGAGGGACAACAAGGCCCCTCTTCCAGTCAGTTGGGATGATGCCTGTGTTCCAGGCAGAGCACAGAACTGCATGCAATGACACGACTGCAGCATTTCCACCAGCCTTGAGAAGTTCAGCATGGATGCCACAGATCCCTGGAGCTTTACTCCATTTAAACCGGTTCACCGCAGCCTGTGTTTCCACAAGCGAAGGTGGACCACAGTTGATTGGAGGGTCAGCAACAGTTCTTGTATCACCCCTGATGTCCAACTCGACAGCTGGTGGATCAGCCTGGTACAACCACTCAAAGTAACTGGCCCAGCGGGCCTTCACTTCGGACTCCTCTGTCAAGAGCCGACCACCCTCTGCTCGAACTGCAGTACACTGAGGGATGGGCTTAGATGAACGGAATGCATGAATTCCCCTGTAAGCAGGATGAGAATCACTTGACCACAGGTGATGCTCTACCCCCTCACAGATTCCTCGCACATGGGCCTCCTTGTCCACCCTTAGCGCACGTACAGTTTTACGCCTCAACTCCCCGAACAGCTCGGCTCTGCCATTCAGCCTGGCCCAGTGACTCTGGTCAATGGTATCCAGTGTCCCTTGAGAGACAAAATTCTTCTTTGCCCTACGGTGAGTTCCAAGACATCCACCGGCAACATCAAAGATGGTGGTCTTGAAGGCACTCCACAACTCTTCAGGACCTCCCAAAGCACACAGATCCCCCAAATCTCCACTCAGCTTGTTCGCAAAGTCCTCAGCTACCATCTCATCCTTGAGCTTGCCAACATCCAGCCTAGGCTGGGATGGTACCATTCTCCTGGATTTAAGGTTCAAATTAAGATTTGCCACAACAAGCCGGTGGTCAGTATTGAGGAACTGAGCATTCCGGTAGATGGCCGTTGGCCGTTGGCTCACAAGGAGCTCCTCCACCTTTTGACAGGTTTTGTTTTTAATCCTGCTGGGTGTCCATATCCAAACACCCTCCTCACCAAAAAACCTGGTGGGGGAGACGGTTTAGTCGCCGACAACCCGACCATGGAACAGGTTAGTACAGGTTTACATGGTACCTGAAGCAAGTCGCAGATCTAATCTGACCTGACACAAAATTTATAATAACAATTATTGAATGTAATTGAAAAAATATTTAAACTCATTTGATGAAAGAATATTTTTATAATAATAATAACTAGCCGAAACCCCGTCACAGACGGAGCACAAAATTGGTCCTTCAGTATTAAAATATAGATAGAAGATAGAATGTTTCTTGTTACATTTTTGTGTCAAATTCACATTCTGAGGTAGTCAGCTTGTGCAGAAGAGGGTTTTACATTGTAGACGCTATTTTCGAGGAGTGGAATTACACCTCTCAGCGGTGACGGTCTATCGACGACAGACGTAATGACGTCAGCGAATGACCGATGATGTTATGACGTCCTTACGCCTCTCAGCGGTGACGTCACACGTCGCCGTGTAAACGAATGTAAAACGAAAAGTGTTTATTCTGCTTCAGAGTTGAAGGTTGACTATTGGCACGATGTGCGATGCACTTTTACAGGTACGAAGTTTCTTTCAGTCCAGGTGACAGTACCGAGAAAAACGTGACGCGACCGCGAGGAGGAGCACAAAATTGGTCCTTCAGTATTAATATATAGATAATAATAATAATGATAATAAAAATAACAATAGTTCCCTTCCAAAGAACCTAAACACAGGAGGATGCCATTTGGCCCAAAACCTGTGCTCGTGTTGCCAACTTATGGTTGTCTGTCTGTGCTCTACCCTTGTAAATATTTAGCATTAACCAAGGAAGCAGCATGTACTATTTTTAATGTCTTTAGTATGACTCAGCTGGGGTTCGAACCATCAACCTCCAAGACAATCAGAGCAGTCACTCTCACCGTTATGCCACCAAGTCCGTTTTTCTTCTCCATGTATCAAAACGTTATGATTTCACAGAAACAAGATTACAAGTATCCAAGCATTTGCGCCGTGAATGGCCATGTGGAAACGCTATCAAACCGAGATAAAGGTTGAGCTTTGCAACCAAGACCAATTTCTGATGTCAGTGCTTAGTTGGACCACCTTTCACCATTACACATCCTGGGAATGCATGAGATTACATTGAGGAAGTATTTCACTTCAACTTCGTCAATCCATATGGGTATATCAATGAGATCTGAAGTACAATCATGGTTTTTGGCTTATTTTCAGCCAATTTTCTGCCCACAATGATCAAGAAATCCCGAATCGGGTTTAGATCAGGGTTGATTCCAGGCCAAGGTAGCATCTGAATGCCTGCATCCTGCAAGCAGTCTTTCACCTTAATTGAGAGAATGCGCATCATTTGAGTTGAAAAGGTGTCCTTGAAATAAAAACAGTAAGATATGTTTTTATTACCAAGAGTTCTTAACTTATTGAAACCAACTTTGTAGATTGGTTGTGTGGCAGGGAGAAGAATCATATTGGAAAATAAAGTTGTAACCCTCTCTGAAGTGTGCTTGTTTCGTCGGCTCTAACTGCTCTTCCGGGACTTGGATGTTGGCGTGAGTTTTCAGAGTGCCACACAAAAGGTGAAGGTGACCCATACCATGACAGGTGACCCACAAAAGCAATGCATTTGCCATAGAACAGCTTTCATCAAAGATCAGCACAGGCAATGTATGCTCATATCTTAAATGTTTTCCCAGAAATGGTGGAATATGACCACAGGTCTTCCAAAGACCACAACACCCATAGGCAATGATGAGAATCGTTCCCAGAAGAGCATTTGCTATCTGAATACCTTGCCTGTCTTGGTCTCTATTGGAGGCCAACCTGTGGTTTATTCTTGATAAAACCTTAAGTTGGTTGGCCTTTTGGGTCCTCTGCTTCGAGATTATCACTTCTTTGTAAATTTGGATTCTGCTAAATACATGTCATGATTTGATGACAAACAAAGATGTTTTCAAAGATTACAGGAGCGCTGGAAAAAGGGCATCCATTCAGGAGGAGAGCATGTTGAATAGAATGGCTCTCACCGCCCATAAATATTTCTGCTTTCTTTGACAAAAACAATCCAGGAACCTTTACAGTTTAGATCATAGTTCGCATGTAGAGGCACCACAGAGCATAAATAGTCTTAAGCAATTATTAGACTTTTAAAAAATAAATTTCATTTTGCATGAATCTACAAACCATGAGCAGCTTGGTGGTGGCTTGGGTGAAGCCTTGTTATGTTGTCCTCACTGATGTGGGTTTAATTCCCATGGCTGCGCAGGAACACATTCTGCATCCTGGGATAGAGGGGGAAACCTGTCAAGGATTCTTTCTTCACCCCAGAAACTTTCATGGCCTTTTTGCGAGCATCAACAGATACGACTCTCCATATGCCATGGAAAATCCTCTGAAATCACTATTGTTCAATACCACACTGTCCTTAAACTCTGTTCAGACGTGACTATAGCGAAGTCGATGGCACACCATCACAAATCCCCACGCTTCTCACCTGAAGCAAAGTTGAAATATGGCATAAAGTTCTACCAGGAATGACCCAGCATCAAATTTTCAATAAATTATTTTTTCCACTTTGACCCTGTGACCCTAAATCCCTACCCCAGGGCATGAACCAGGGAACAAATCCCCCCCAAAATCGTTCCATATTTCATGCATCCCCCAATGTTGATTGCATATACCTACAAAATTTCATTAAAAAAAAAGTTCCTGCAATTGCATTTTTTGGCATTTGACCTTTTGACCACTCCCCAAGGGTCGGGGCCAAAATGACACTGCTCTCGCACCTTTGTACCATATGGTGATCATAACTACCAAGTTGGTGAATTTCTGCATAACTGTTTCGGAGAAGGTAGCATGACGGACGGACAGACAGAGCCGATTACAATATCCTCCCATTTTCTTTCAAAAAGCGTGGGGATTATAATGAGTTACAATCAGACTCTTTAGATTATTTTTTGTCTCCAAAGTCAAGGCTCATTGAAGAGTGAGAACAATGATCTATATGAGCAATAAATGTATCCGTGATAGTCAAGGCTGCAATCTTGATAACTATAAAATGGCTCTGCTGACAACTTAAATAATTAGAATCCTAATGGAAGAGTTAAAATAACATTCACCCTTTTTAATCGTAACACTGGAAGAAACAACATATTTTTGATAGATTTTGCATTCAAACTCTTCAAGTTAAAGGAACTTAAAAAAACATCTCATACTTCTTCAATCAGTTTGGACTAAAGGGGTTTGAATGGCATTACGGTGATGACCAAGAAATGTGTTCAATTTTCCACTTATAAAAAGTCTTAACCGCAAAAAAGGAGTGAAATATACAAGTAGTTGAACAAGGCTTCAAAACAAAATAGAGGAATTAAAATTGTGAGACATTTCGCTAAAGATGCAAAGCAGGTGTTTGAAAGAAACAAGTTAAATGTTCAGCAAAGCAGAAAGAACATGCCATTTGAAGAAAAGTCTGATTGAAGAAGCAAGTGACACATTGACTGTGGATTTAAGATGAATTCAGAGCCTTCTCTGGATTCAAGAAATATGCACCATCCTGTTTCTGGATTCAATTATGAAACATCCCTTCGATGGATTCAAGAAGCATGTGATAACCTGTCCGTGGATTCAATTGTGAAACATCCCTTTTATGGATTCAAGAAGCATGTGACAACCTGTCTGTAGATTCAAGAATTATGAAACATTCCTTCTATGGATTCAAGAATTATGAAACATCCCTTCTATGGATTCAAGAAGCATGTGACAACCTGTCTATGGATTCAAGAAGCATGCAACAACCTGTCTGTGCATTCAAGAAGCATGTTACAACCTGTCTGTGGATTCAAGAACAATGCAACAACCTGTGTCATGATGACGAGCAGCAATATGAGTCAGATCCAAAGCCACAATGATTTGAACTTGGTGAATGACAGAAAAACTAGGAGAAAGCATTCCATCTGCTGCAATTCATTTACAGGATTGAGGAACGACCATTCAACTGCAACGACAATATGAAAGCAATGATATTTTTCATAAATATTTTTTGCAGAACTAATAAAATTTTAACTTTCACTTTGCTTCACTGCAAGTATAAAAAAAAATAGATTCAATTGAAAACGATCATACTGGTTGCAGTCCCACAGCCCATTTGTGGTTGCATCTAATGTTGTTGTCTCAGGTGAACCTTGCGTGTGCTCTACCGAGTGCTCTTTATTCAATGCCGCAACCCATCATCACTATTTTCCCTCTTCTCTACCCTGGGGATTGGAGACGCTTTCCTACATCACAACCTCATTTATAAAATCTGTGGACGGTCTGAGACTAAAATATTTGTGCACAAAACTTTGGAGCAATCCCCCTCCACACCTACCCAATGTATTTTGCATAAATCAAGCCTTGCCCACCTTCGCATCGCCAGGATAACGCTTGGGAAATTATTCTCTCGCAGATCCAGTGATGGAAAACAACTCAATGTATGCCATGGTCTCCCACGATGGGTCACCAGTCACACCGCACTCGAGCGTTTAAAACCAGGTTTCACACTGTCGAGTTAAACCTGGTTTTCAAGCAGAAATAAAAGCCCTCACCTGCCACCACCCTCACCCCACCCCCATCCCACTATTTCACAGACCGAATCCCAGTCCAGGTAACGTGATGCTGGGCATGACTCCAGCGCCCAGGCGTTCATAAATCTGTGCCCGGTCCATTTCCTGGCACATGCCATTATCCTCCCGTGGCAAAGTAGCCTGGAATTAAAATCTGTGGGACCAAAGGCTCTTCCGACAGACAAGGGCCACTTTGCTTTAGGCACGTCCTCATGGATTCTTACACTATCGTGTTCACCATCGCAAGAGCCTCTTATATATTCCTGTTATCTCTGGTCACTTGCGTTACGATTTACATCAACCGGAGTTGTTTCCATTTCCATAATATTTTGATATGTGAGTATCCACTTTATCACCCTCGTGGGCTGGGCACATATCAGAAACAAAACAAAATCTGTGATCAACCTATGGGCAGTGGAGGAGTCACGGCGGTTGCACCACCCACTATCCCTACCCACCACCTGAAGCAAAAACAAATGGAGATTGATAAATTCAACGAATGCACGCCGATAACTCTACTCGGCAAACAACTGTGGCCAGGCCAAGTGTTTAAAGGCATGTTTACAAAAATTAAATCTGTTAAATATTTCATCATTTGTATGTTAAATGGAGTTCCATCCTTAAGACGCATCAGCCTTGAACCATTTCTTCGTTCAGAACCACCAGAGGATGCTCTTCTGCTAATCAGTCATTTACTGTGTATGAGTCTCTTCTGCTACGCAATGTTTCCAGTCTTAAGCACAGAAAGTGTGCAGCAACACACAATGGAGTCTTTTGAAAGAGTTCT
The DNA here is from genome assembly GCA_024346535.1 of Eptatretus burgeri. Taxonomy (NCBI): domain Eukaryota; kingdom Metazoa; phylum Chordata; class Myxini; order Myxiniformes; family Myxinidae; genus Eptatretus; species Eptatretus burgeri. The sequence goes on along the minus strand of BROF01003531.1, from coordinate 44,279 downwards.
CTTGGGTCTAATCTAATCTAAGAGGATCCTCTCTTTGCTTTTGAGAAAACTGTTGTTTTGATTGTTTGATTTTATTATAGAAGTGTATCACTCTGTTGGCTAAAGTTGTATTAATTTCACCAAATACGTTCTAAAGGAGACGTTGCCTGGCAAGGTTGCACCAGATTGCCATCATTCGAAGTATACATCCACACAATGTGGGGGAAGGGGAGGGGAGTCATGCCCCTCTCCCCTCCCCAAGTTGGCTCTGACTTCTGTTCACTAGCTTTGGTGAAAGACTCTTTGGGATTCCACCCCCAACCTTCCTGGACCTTCAAACGGTAGATCCGTCCCTGAACGATGCATAAAACAGATTTTTCCTGCATGTACAGCTCTCGACTGTCATGGTCCCATTGTGCCTTCCGAAAAGAGAATACCATGATGTGCCGGTGATGTGGGCAAATTCAAATTCGTTCTTCCCGGTCTGCAGCATCTCTGGTCATCACAGTATTCAGGACGTGGCGATTAATGCCTGGAGGGTTGTTCTGTGGCTACAACTGCAAGATCATTTCGACACACAGTTCTGTATTCTGAATTTTCTTCTTTCCACGTGGACAGTGATGTACAACTCGAGATTGTAGATAACAGTTGGACGGGTGAGTGCGTCTCGGAAATAAACAGGTCACGTTTGCTACTTGGGGGAGGGGTGGGGGGGATGGATAGGGGAAGAGATGCAAACTTCATCCCTTCATATGTACTGAGGGTCCATGATTATGCAAAGGGAGGAGTTGCAGGACATCTGCGTCAGGACTACGATATGTTCCATGTAGTTGAAGGTTTGATCACGTTCAACAGAAAACAGCATAAGTTGTTGGGACAAAGTCAGGAAAGATCTGGGGTTTTTTTGGATACATGGTTGAGGCTCATGGGAGAGCAACTGGAGTACTGAACCTTGATGGAGTACTTAATGAAATGGAAGACCATGATCTGGGGTTTTTTTGGATACATGGTTGAGGCTCATGGGAGAGCAACTGGAGTACTGAAACTTGATGGAGTACTTAATGAAATGGAAGACCACGATCTGGGGTTTTTTTGGATACATGGTTGAGGCTCATGGGAGAGCAACTGGAGTACTGAAACTTGATGGAGTACTTAATGAAATGGAAGACCAAGAAGGAACCCGAAGAAGTAAAGAGCAAAGATTGAGTAGTCAGGAGGAACTTGGACAGGATCTGGGTTTCAGCAGCTGCTCCACCACCATCAAACCCATCCAGGCGCAGCCAAGTGAGCCTTGCAGAACATTTTCTGCAAGAATTCACTTCTCGTTAGAGAGATAGATAACGAAAGAAAAAGAGGAAGAGAGATGAAAGAGAAGAAAAAGCAAGAATTAGAATGAAAGGAGAATTGTGGGAAAATAAATAAATACATTAAAAAAAATTTTTTTGAAAGAAGTGCGAAAGGAACAAAGAAAAAAAAAAGATGTTGGGAAGAACCCCAAAAGATAGATTTCAGCAGTTACTTCCCAGGCTCAATGCAGCATCATATACAAGCTTCCAGAGAGAGGTCCGTCAGTGGGGAAGCACAGTCCACACAGCATCAGGATATGGGACAACATAATGAAAATGAAGACCAAGAAGGAACTAACCCTAACCCGAACCCGGTCTATATCATAACGACTCAATTTGGTGATCAGGGTTACTGAGTGGGACATCTGCTTGGTAAATTAAGCCACACAGTGAACAAAGGTGCAATGAACAGAATCGGAGAGATCTCGACAGAGCATTACAATAGAACAAAAAGGTGTAACTGGTGCAATCGTGGCATGGATCATATTTTTCTTTTACAACTTCGCATTAACACCTGTAGTCCTGGACAGTACCATTTCTGTCTTATGAATGGCTTCATCAGCAGCACAATTAAAATGCTTAATATTAAAAAAACTTGTGGGAGAAAACCTCCCGAAGGACACCACTGAGTGCAAGGGTGCTCAAACATGAGGGACGTGCCGGTCTCTGTCTCTCACTTCGCCCAGCCTGTTGTTGATTTACCTGCACCAATTAGGTGCACCTTGTGTCTGCTTCGCTCCGCCAACACAACTAACGCTCATTGCGTTGTAGACGGTAAATCAGAGGCAGACGGGTGGCCAGACTTGGCGGGGTGGTTTAAGGAGCCTCGATTCAGCGGAACGGCCTTTTCAGTGGTTAATCTGGCACGTTGGATAAAACAAATGACCATACACGTGAAGATCCATACTAACCGTGTTCGGGAGATCTGGGCCGTAGTGGCGCTGCGGGAGCAGAATGATCCCGCCAGACTAAATGATTGATATGCAGGGCCTTCTGCAGCTTGCTCGACCCGCTGTTTTGCGAAGCATGTTTACTGGGGCTGAAAACGACAGGGGTGTTTGTTGCTCCCCAAGACCTGCAGGTGGACTAAGAATGTGACATGTGATGTCAAGAACTACTTGGAAGAGGTCATGCATATTGCATCAAATTTTGGAAAAAAATTTTTTATCCGCTTCCTCGAAATCAAAGATAGAGCTACATGCAATCACAATACACAACGACACACCAAACCACAACAAGAAGACAGCACATGAAGTGATCAATTTGTTAGTCCCTTCTATACCCACCAATTTGGACAAACGGGAAAGCTCAGTTTTCAGAAGTAATGCGCTCGCCTGTGAGCCGTCAGGCCTGGTTCGATTCCTGACTCGGCTATAAAAAGGGTGACTCCGATGCTTCACATGCAGAGCGTCAAGCCAGAGTCCTGTCTCCCATGAGCATTTGCTGCTGGTGGAAGTTAAAGATGCCAAGGAAGTTTTCTGGAAAGAGGAGACCATTGTGTGCCTGCACCCTGGCAAAATTCCTGCCCTGACAATAGGGGACTTTAATATGACGCGATCCACCCCAGAATGCTTTGTGTGCACGCACAGAAACCCCGAGCAACAGCGGCCACCAGGGCATGTTAACGTATATCATGTGAGCAAGATGAGGATTGTTGCCGACAGCGGCTCACAAAGCTCCTAAAGGAAATCGAAAATACTTGCAAAAGCACCTGTGAGAAAGGGATGTGCCTCTGTCCAAACCAAGAGTCGGAGAACTTTCTTGGCTTGCCGCAGAGCTGAGATCTTATAGCTACCCACACTGCAGACTCCAGACAATGGGGACCAGTGCAAGGCCAGATGTGTGTGTGTGTGTGTGTGTGTGTGTGTGTGTGTGTGTGTGTGTGTGTGTTCATTATCCACTGCCACTGCCCACTTGTATTAACAGGGAATAATAGGAACTCGACACCTCTCAATCTCATCCATGGATATTTTTCGTATTTCTCACGTTGCTCGAGTCCGATTTGCATCCAGGAACACAATAATTATGATTAACCATTTTGAAATTGTCACTCTTTCGTCTCAATGCTTCTTCTTCTTATATGTTTGCATGCAGCACAAGGCTGTGGGGTAGCATCATTTGCCGAGGGCACGGCTGTGCCGTTGATGCCCTCTTTTGGTTCGGGCATGAATTTGTTCGTGGTGCGGGTAAAAAGCTCACCTACTCTTCGGGAAGGACACCGTGGGATCTTTAACGTCCACCAACGAATGCCGGCAAACGGGACACCCAGTTTAACATCCACCCGAGGGATGGCACACACGTTGATGAATCACCCTGCCTGTGAAACACTGGGATGACATTTTTTTGCTGGGTCAGGATTCAAACCCAGGCTGGACAGCCTAGAGGCAAATGTGTGTACCTCTAAGCCATCCAGTTAGCCCTAGTTGACATGCTTAAAATTATGTTTGAAAGACCATTTGACTTTCAGATTTCACGGCTTCATGCCAGCAATGGCAGGTTGGAAGCGCCCCGTCCAGCAGAAGTGAGGAACTGAAAAAGCGCACACAGCGCATGCGCTGAAGGCCTTGTTGGAATTCATACGTCATTGCTCTGTGATCATGGCTCCATGGCTCTGCCTTTCTCACTCTCACAATCACCACCACTAAGGTCAGGACTCCATCCTCAGTGATGATGCAACAAGTGAACACATTTGCAGAGAGATTTTCGGCAAAAGGAGAGGTTTGGGAATGTCAGGTCAAAAGAGATAACTTGAACGCTATTTATTTCTTTATATATTCAGATGCAGCTTGTGGCTGCTGGTTGCATCATTGCTGAGAGCATGGCGGTGCGACTAATGCAATGCCCCCTGTGACGAGTAAGCTGGTACTCATTTTGCTGACCTCGGAAGAATGACAGGCTGAGTCAACCCACCTGGTGTTAATTCAACTTAATATAGGGGCTTGAACTCAACACCCAAGGATCTTAAGCCAGCCACCCTAATCAATTAAGCCAACACCAGGCTCATCTGAAAGTGATGCTCATAGTTAAATCTGTTTGAGTGACGTTTGCTCATTTTCCTGTTGCAATATGTCGATGTCTCTCAAGATAGACTACTTTCTTGCACGACGCAGTATTCACTCGTCCTCTAGAAATTGTTGTTTTGTACAGAAATTGTTCTCCCTTCGTGCTCGAAGCTTTTATACCTCCACAGGGTCGAAAAAGAGTTGGAAAAGAGTGCGTGGACACCAGCCCCGAGCTGGGGTGAATGTTCCAAGACGCACGAGTATCCTCGGATAACCTCTGCTCAGCGAGCATCTGCTGGCATCCCTGCCAGGACCAGCGTTGCCACCGTTATTCTCATCCGTCCATCTGTTACTCGCCCGCCCCTCTACTGCGCAACTCCCTGGCCCGAAACGCCGTGTCCACGACCCCACAGTCCTCGACGCAGCAAGCAGCCTTCTGCTCTTTTTGCACTGTCCACCGTTTGTTTACCTGTCAGTTTACAAATCAAACGGGAAGAAGACTTGACAATGTTTACTGATTGGATATACAACTAACTGACTAACTCACTAACTAAATTAATTAATTGATTTAAATTTTTTTAAAAGGAGTGAGTAAAATGTCTGTATGGATTGCAGATGGCACCTGTGCATAAATTTTAAAAATCGGAGCCGCAACGCATGCCACATGATCTGCGAGGTCATCACACCGATACCACGAACCCGATGAATGAATCCTGAAGGAGTCGAAAGAGGTTGTTCACGCTGTAGCCCCGGCAATATAGGAAGTGTGGGACCTGTGAGCAGGGGAAATGAAACAGAGCCGGGCCGCTTGTGCCACGGGCAGCAGAAGATAAAACATTTATCAGACAAGATTACCGGTAACCCAGCGGCCCGTGACGATCACCTGGAACCAAATCTCTGCTCCCTTTATATGGGTTAAGTGCTTTGGCATCCGAAAGGCACTTTCATTATTTAAATATATTTAAAATAAATTATTCATCATCTTATTCCGTGGAACGTGATTAAAATTCCACTTATATAAATAGAATACCAGCCTGGGTGATAATGTAAAGGTACATGACGAAGGTAGGTACGAAGTTCATGCACGAGGAGCCTCAAGTGTCATGGTGAGCGAGGAACGGATGCAAGGCCGAGGACCCGTTGTCCTTAAATTATTATCGCAGGAATGGCAACTACCCCCAATGCTCACAGGTGCATGACTTTACACCTGAAGAGCACAAAAAGAGTCGATTTTTGTCGAGCAAGGACAATATGACGTGTACAGGCTCTATGTTTCAGCAAATGGAATAAAATAAAAAATAACACAAGAAAATAAATAATATGATAGCTTACCGACGTGCATGCACACCTTGATGTACCTGCACGAGATGATGATATGATGTTCTTCTTCTTTTTCCCAGGTTCTTGTGGGTTTGGCCCAAATCTTTCACGAACCGGCTGGCCAGGCATGACGCTCTACGAAGATATAGTTGGAGCAGGAATTTGTGAATCGGTCAGGGTGCCGGTGATAGCTCACCTACTTTTCGTGAAGGAGCCTGCACGAGAAATCAAAAATGAAGTAATAATTACCGGCACATCAAAACAAACATACCTGTTTATCCAATATACATACATATATATATATATATATATATATATATATATATATATATATATATATATATATATACATACATATATACATATATACAGTGAGAGCAGATTGGAAGGGAACAAAATGGAAAGGGGGAAAACACCAACAGCACAGTAAAAGTGAGAGCGAGATCAAAGGGAGGGGGATAAGGATGCATGGGGGTGAACAAGTGCTGCACACAAACTGAATGAAAAATAGCAAGAAGAGGAAGGGGGAAAGTGGGGATAAACCAGAAAAGGAACAAACCAACAAACAAATGAAAATAGATGAAGGAGATGTGGGGAAAAAAAAAATTACAATCACCTGGAAAAATGGAATGCTTGGGAATGGGGTCATTTATGGTAGAAGAGATCATGAGTATGGATGGGGGTGGCTTGAGGTAGTGGTGAACAGCTGTCTTGGAGCCCTGGAAGGAAGAATAGGACTGGACAGACTGGGGAAGTTAATGAGAGAAGAGAAACAAATGAGTGCAGGTGAGTAATGAGCCTGGATTTTGGGAGTTTAACAAGAAGAGGGTCACTGGAAAACCATGTGCACCTTGCAGAAATCTGATAAGGATGCAGCCAAGAGAGGGCAGAGGGTCCAAAACCAAAAAGGAGGAGGTAGAATACAGAGAGGCCACAAACCTGCCTGTGATGAGAGAGTAAAAGGCCTAGACACTCAGTTTCATCACGGGAGATCCCAATGATTTTAAAGGCCTGGTTTTCTACGGCATCAAGAAGAACAAGGTATGAGGCAGGGATGCCAGCCTAATGGGGAAAGCAGTACTCCATCAAGCTGTGTGAATGAAGAGCTTGTAGGTTATCAAAAGTTCTGATTGGCTAAGGAAAGACCTTGCATGATGAACGATGCCCAGTCGGTGGCTGGCTTCAGGGGCCATCTTGGAAACATGGTCTGCCAAAGAAAGATTATGGTTGATGGTGAGACCCAAAAGTTTGAGTGACACCCTCTTCAAGTGGTTTGTTTAGGAAGTAGAAGGGAGAGTTGCCAGATGGTCCTTTCGGAGAGGCAGGGTGAGTGTGTGGGGATTGTCAGAGTTGAAAGACATATTCCAAGTGTTGGACCAGCTCCTGATTCTATCAAGGTCTGCAGAGAGGGGACAGTCTGCTGCCTGCCTGTCTGAAATATGAGAAATGATATGGTGGAGGGTACAATCATCAGCAGAGAGACGGGCAGGATTTTCCAGGGAATCAGAAAGACCATTCACGGAGATTACAAACAATACTGAGCCCAAGACATTGCCTTGGGGCCATTCAGGCCTTGATAGGGAGATGAGATGAGACGAACCTTAAGAGCTACAGGTTGAATACGGGAGTGGAGGAGGCCAGTGAGCCATGAGTGGAGTTAGCCTTGAAAGCCAAAAGCAGAGACTTTGGAGATCAACGTGGGGTGCCAGACTGTATCAAATGCCAAACTTATGTGAAGAGAGATGGTTCGGATCTCATGTCTGTGATTGAAGACTTCCATCCATTGTTGGACGAGTCGAAGCAAAACGTCCAAGGTAGAATGACAAATGAGATTGGGTCTGAAACCGAAATGATGATCTGAGATATTGAGGGGGGGGGCATAGATAAAATGAAACATTTGCAGGGGGTGCAACTGTGCTACTGATGCAGTTCTCCGGTAAGTTGGAGCAGGAACTTGTAATTTGTTCAGTGTGCCGGTGATAGCTCACCTACTTTTCGCCAAGGACACCGTGGGGGTCTTTAATGTCCATCAACTAACTTCGGAAGATGGGTCGCCCAGTTGAACGATTCCTCACCCTGCCTTTGAAACACCAGTATGACAGTTTATAGGTGGGTCGGATTCTAACTTAGGCTGCACATCTCAGAGTTGTGAGTGTGTGTGTGTGTGTGTGTGTGTGTGTGTGTGTGTGTGTGTGTGTGTGTGTGTACCTCTAGGGCCTCGGCCATCCTGCCAACACTGTGTAAGTGTTGTAAAGCATAGACTAACGTCTGAAATAAGCTTGCTTTGTATTGCAGAGAGTGCAGGGTTGTGTCGCTCGTATCTGAGTTGCAACGCTTATCGTTAATCCTCTCCTCTATTTTTTGCCCGTCTCTTTTCAGGCTCGATTCCCATGCCTTCGTTCACTGAAGACAAGAGCATCTTATCGTACGAACTCTTGCCATTACGATTCAAATGCTTGCCGATGATCTTTGGGGATGTGCCTGATTAGTCGCACGAACCTCGGCCTATTTTATTCATTATGTATTTTATGCTCATTAATTAATTGCTTGTCAAAATGCTAATCATTTGCCGAACATGTCCGAGTATTTAGATTCATCAAAGTTCATTGTTTCAGTTATTTTTTTTACGTTTCCAATTAGCAAGCAGCAATGGCAAATGGCCTAATCCTGTGGGAATGCGGGATCGCATTATGGGTTTCATCGCGCACTCTGAATGTAAATCAGTTCTTTCAGATGTATGAGTACACTAGTTTAGGGAAGCAAGCTACACAGCTGTTTACGACTGAGAAACACCAGTCCGACCGGTCAGGAATTAAACTGGGAATAGTCGGGTCTGGAATCGAATGGAGACTTGGGAGCTGAAAGGTCAGTGCTTCCACTTCGACTCATCCTGTCGGCCTAACTGCTTATCAATATTAACAACCAATTCTTTGAAATCTAAGATCAAACTTGCCAATACAACCACAATTGCTGATGTTGCCCACAAGTGCTTTCTCATGTCAGATTTTTACATCTTTTCTTCCTTCATATGTACGACAAGGCTGTGAGTGGCATCATTGGCCGAAGACATGTCTGTGCCGCTGATGCAACGCTTTCTGTCATTTAGGCAGGAATTTTGAATGAGTTCAGGTTTTCTGACGATAGCTCGCAGACTCTTCACGAAGGACACACTATGGTCTTTAACGTTCACCATTTAATGCTGGCAGGTGATGCCCAGTTTAACGTCAATCCGATGGAGGGCGCACACACATTGATGAATCACCCTGCCTGTGAAACATCAAGATGACAGCTTATAGCTGGGCCAGGATTTAAAGCCAGGCTGGACAGATTTGAGGTGAGTGTGCATCCTGCTCAGCCATCTTGTCAGGCCAGATTTGTGCACGAAGAATCACTTTTGGAAGAATTTCTTTTACGCCGACCTCTTCCAACTTACGATACCGAGAAGTATATTTTGTGTGATGCTCAGTAATTCCATTGGTGAAGAAGGTCTGAATTATTGGGACGATTGTGTTGGAATTTGTAGTGACGGTGTTTGGTCCAAGATGGTGAAGTACACAGGTTCCACCACTCGAGTTGAGCAAGTCGACCGCAGCATTAAATGGAGACATTGTGCGATAAACAAGAAAAGCCTTGGCCACTATGAAAATGCCCCTGGAGTTGAAGTCGTTAAGGCAGCAATCAGTGCAAACACTCAACATTATAGGCATCTCTCATGATGATGCTGAGCCTCAAGGCCTGTTGCGTTCACATCGCAGACAGGTTGGTGCAGCCTCGAGGTTTTTTTTCAAATCACCTATCCTCCAGTCCAGTCCCCTCTGCTCTCGCAGCTCTCAGACCCCCTCCATCTCCTCAAGGCCGCAGGTGTTCCCCCTCCTTGTTCAACAAGCAAAATCAGAGCTACCTGCCCCGCCATTCTTCTCTCTTTCGTTCCTCTTTTGCTTGTGGAATGGCCTTCTGGAGGGGGGTTCCATCCCTCTCTCTTACTCCAGGGATTCAACCAAGCAATGCATTACCATCTCATGTCATTCACTTTAGCAGACTCGGTGGCATAATGGTTCGAGTGTCTGCTCCGATTCTGGGATGTGTCAACCACTGACATTAATGGATCTTTGCTATTACCAATAATTATGTATGACAACTCATATATGATTAACTCATGTAATTCTGTGCAACAGTTAAGTTTATTATACTCATTGATGATTGTACTTCCTCTTCCCATTGTTGAATAAACTTCCTCTGGCAACCAACTGTATCTGCCCGTATTCAATTGTGCGTGTGCTCTTTCAGTGGATAATATTCCACCTTGCTCGGTTCCTATCTCTCACAGGATGTTGGTGGTTCAGAACCTGGTCTGTGGTTTGAACCCTGACTAAGACAAAGCAGACAGAGACTTTACAAATGGTACATGCTGCTTCCTTGCTTGATGCTCAGCATTTAAAAAGGATAGAGCACGGACAAGCAACCACATATTGGCAATCATAGTGCAAGCTTTATGGTCCGAATGGCCTACTCCTGCATTAAAGGTAAGTTGTAAAGGAACTCACGTTATATTACTAGCAGAAAAGCCCGTCAAAATGATAGCTCAAAATGCCCGACCCTTCTGTATTTTCACACGATTCAGCCTTGAAAGCTCGGCCCAAAACCGAAAGTACGTACAAAAACTTTAACTTATTCAGAATCCAACACACAAGACTTTCCCTGGGGGGGTTAGTGGTGAAGGGTGCAATTTGTCAACAAAATACACAATTTCTGTTATACAGTCACTTAACAGGTGTCATCTTCAAAACAACAACTACAACTGCAATACCAACAAAAATGGGGCAAAATGCTCATCCTTATATTTGGATTACATACATGAAGGAAAACCCTTCTCTATTTTCACACTATTCAGCCTTGAAAACTTGGCCAAAAACTCAAATGACACAAAAACCCATTTATTTGGGTGGTGTATTGAGAATAAACCGCTGTAATCTGGATTAGATACACGAGTGCGGGCCCATACGTGCGGGCCTGTACGTGCATGGCCATACGTGCAAAAAATAAAATAAAGTAAAAAAAAAAGAAAAAGAAAGAAGAATTGTGACTTCAATCGTGATGTCATAGCACCGTGTCCTGTCATTGGTTTGGTAAATAAATGGCCATAACTTGGGAAGCACTTGTCCGATTAATATCAAACCTTGAAAAGGCACATCCTCAGGTTCCCAGCAATATACCTGGCAAGTTTCAATTAGATCGGACCAG
>BROF01003530.1:138979-149518 GCA_024346535.1 Eptatretus burgeri | reverse complement strand
TGAGGTGTTTTTAATAATGTGCCATTGAGGTGTTTTTTATACCATGGCAGTGAGGTGTTTTTATAATGTGACAGTGAGGTGTTTTTAATACCTGGCAGTGAGGTGTTTTTAATAATGTTCCAGTGAGGTGTTTTCATAATGTGACAGTGAGGTGTTTTTAATACCATGGCAGTGAGGTGTTTTTAATAATGTGGCAGTGAGGTGTTTTTAATAATGCGGAATTGAGGTGTTTTTAATAATGTGGCAGTGAGTTGATTTTTAATAATGTGGAATTGAGGTGTTTTTAATAATGTGGCAGTGAGGTGTTTTTATAATGTGGCAGTGAGGTGTTTTTATAATGTGCCAGTGAGGTGTTTTTTAATAATGTGGCAGTGAGGTGTTTTTAATAATGTGCCAGTGAGGTGTTTTTAACACCATGGCAGTGTGGTGTTTTTAATAATGTGGCAGTGAGGTGTTTGCATGGCACTTTGCATGCATACTCGAAGAACTTCAACTTCGTGCTTCAATGAAAATTGGGTGTTTGGTTTATTTTAAACACCCCTTTTGAAGATAATTAACAGCCTTATTTAATTATCCTTTATCAAGACATATCCTTGGTAACCTCGCTGGGGTCTTCATTCGCCATTGTTTTTAGCCTGCTCATAAATGCCTTGACTTTGAACAGGCTTCAATGGTTTCTTAACGATAAGTTTATTTTTCACTTTCCTCACTCATATCATCGAATTCCTCATCATCATACATTGCGATCCTTATGAACGCCCAGAGACGCCGGCGTTCGTGGCTTCATTTCATTTCACACATGCCATAACCTCGAAGAATCTCTTGATGTGAGCCAAATTTCAAAATTTAAACTTCTTCGACGACTTCAGCAGCAGTTCCGAGAACTAAAAACGTGTTCCTTTGGACATTGCTTGTTTTTCCGGGTGCATGGTGTTTATATGACCGATCAGTGATCGCTAATTGCTTGCTCAGCCTGCCATTCCTCATCAACCATTTTGTTGGAGTGCTTTGCTTGAGTGCTGAAGCCACCTGGTGAGTGCTATACAAGCTCCAAGCCATGGCCATAGATGGCAAAAGTATTCACAATGTCTCTGAATATATTGATCCTCTAGAACAAAGTTCAGGCCCTACTTGCCTGCATTTAGTCCCGCGATGTCGTGTGCTCTCTTGGGTGGTGGCTCGATAACTGAAAATGTGCAATTTTATTTCAACGATTCCTCTTTTGGTACAATCTCCTTAATACGAACCATCACTTCAACATCGATAGATACATACGTATAAAAAAATTTAATGTTGTATTTTTTAAAGTTTGTTTCACCATTTCGTTAGAGTGCTTGCTTGGAGCACTCTTCAAGCTTTGATCTCTGCAAGCTTCCATGACGATATTGCGGCGTAGTTCTCCGAGGGGATATCTCCGGTGTTAGGAAGGCAAAATAAACTCGAAGGGTACTTGGTGGAGTGCAAACCACTGCCACGCAATAACTGATCCACGAGAACATATCGGGCCCATTACAATTTTGAAATATAGTGCAATGTAGTGCAAGATCGTTTTTGGCCCGATGTCTCAACGGTGAAGAATCATTATAAAAATAAAAAAATTATCTTTTCCGGATCTGGATTCGGATGTTCAACAAAATCAAACCAATTCATCCTTGTCAGACACCCAACCTGTCCACCAAGTTTCGTCCGAATCCGTCCACAACTTTTTGAGATATCGTGCAATACAGTATATCATTTTAGCCCTATCTCTCAATGGTGAAGAATCACTCAAATAATTCTCGGATCCGGATTCGGATCTTCACCAAAATCTACTCAGTTCGTCCTTGTCAACCCCCAACCTGTCCACAAAATTTCATCTATATCCGTCCACAACTTTTTGTGATATCTTGGACATAAACAGACAAAGAAACAAAGAAATAAGATGACGTCGTGTGGAGGACGACACTTGCAAAATCCATAAAATAAATTTGACCTCAAAAATAATTGGTGCTTGAGAAGAAGAGGAGGCGGTATTCTGTGTGTTCTTTCTGCTTGGGCGGTGGCCATACTGATGTACTCTTGTGCATAAATACTTTATCGCGTTTATTTATTTATTTATTTATTTTGTATTCATTATGCCTTTCCCTTTCATTTAAATTGTTTTCGTTTTCTCGCGACCCGTCGAAGTTTGGACGGTGTTCGCCGATTTATTTTTATACATCTGGCTATTGAAGAGCCATGGCGGGTGAAAGTTTGCGGTCCGCTTCGTTTGAAGCGCAAACCCGGAAACACGGGATAGTTGGCGTTCCTCTGTTGGAGATCGACGTGGAGAAGTTAATTGTTGGTGTCGGTGAGATCATGGGGATTGAGAATGTTAAGGCGGTTTCTTGTATGGACAAAAAAATGTTTTTTTTTTCAGTTCTGAGGTGCTGATGGTTGCTCCAGTCGTCGAGCGCGGACTGTTTTTTTGATCCCGATATTTATGTACCGTTTAATTTTTTGGATACTCTTGCAAAAAAGTTGTGATTTCAAATTTACCACCTTTCGTTAAATGTGATCAAATTGAAAACCAACTGAAAAGATACGGCACGGTTGTTTCCCTTTTTGAGGATGATTCCGTTTCACAGTCGGGATGATAAATTTAAACACATCATGTCGTTTCGTAGGATTGTTTACATGATGTTACCACCAGGTGTTGCAGGGTTCCAGGCAATCGTTCCCTTTAAAATCGAGGGACTTCCTTATATGGGATATGCCAACACAGAAAGCCTTGTGTGTTATAGTTGCTGTGAATTCGGCCATGTTAAAAGATCGTGCCCCAAAGACATGCCGAATAAAACTAGTCATGAAGGCTCTTCATCGCAACAACTCCCCATCCCAGATAATGCATCCATTGCAGAAGCAGAAGCTTCCCATGAAGCACCTGCTCCTTTAAATAGAAGCACCAAAAGACCTCTTTCCCTTTCTCAAAGCATCACTGAGCCCGAATTGAAAACCCTTGCTGCTGAAGCAGCTCCTCGCTCCTGTGCACAGGTGGTTTTCGGGATTTGACATGTGAAAATAAAATAAAACCCTGACTTTTAAAATAACTCTGCAGCGCATGAACATTTCATTCCCATTAAACTCGGGACGGGACCCGAACTAGAAACACAAACTTACCGATGTAACTTATCTGTGGGGACCTGTATGTTGAGCGTTCATGGCTTCCAGATTCGCAAGTTTGTCTTGGGAGATGACTGATCGCACGTCTGGCATTTCGGACCTCCATCCATTGGTGGGAAAGTAGAAGCAGCATGTGCAGGGTAGAGTGACCTCGATTGAATCCAAATTGATGGTCAGAAATTAAGCCATTGGAGAAGAGGAAGGATTTGTTGTCATTGGCGATGATGGATTCCATGACCTTGCTGATGATTTGGAGCAGACTGAGGGTTCTGTCATTGCAGGGATCTGTTTTTGCACCTTTTTCGTGCAGAGCGGTAATGTTTGCCGATTTCCAAGCAGATGTCAGATAACTTTGAGAAAATGAGAGGGTGAATAGAACAGAGAGAGTGTAAGCGCGAGCAGCAGAACAGGTTTTTCGGACACATGGGCTGATGCCGTCTGGACCAATTGTTGAATCTGAGTCACGGTTTGATTGCAAAATCTCCACCTTCTTAGGAGAAAAGGACACAGAGTCCAGGGACAGCTGGGTGCGACTGGAAAAGGTGGGTGCAGAAAGCGATGGGTTTGGGATGTAATATTTAGAAGGAAACAGAGTTTCGGCATTCAGCCTCTTTGTGTGCAGCTTCAGCTGTGCAGCCATTTGAGGTAAGAGAGGGAATGGAGGGGGAACATACACCAGAAACAGACTTAATATAACCAGATGTCACCAGGATTTTGAGGAGGGAGACAAGTTTGAGAGTTCAGACTTGACATTAATCAGAAGATGTTTTCTGGCTCTCCTGAGGGAAGACACACACTATTCCGAGCTTTGTGGAAGGAACTGAGATTGCCTTCAGTAGAATTTGCTTTCCATGAGGTAAATGCATGTTGTTTCAGGGCAACTGCCTTGCCACAAGCTTCTGTGTGCTATGGGAGGGAGGGTGGGTGGGATTTCAGTGGGTTCAGTTCAGTGGGTGGGAGGAACAAACAAATTCACTGGGTGGGAGGAAGGGAAGGTCAACCAAAGACGAGATGGGATAAATCTGTGCATGACAGAGAAAAATTCTTTGAAAGAATTCCCAGAATTCGTTGACGTCAGAGAGAGTCGAGAGGGGAGAGATTCACTTGGATGCTGCGATCCTGTGTGTACCTGTTGGTGGTGAGGAGGTTGAGGTCACAGAGAAATTCACTTCCCTTGGCAGTGATATTCATGTCTCCATATGTTGTGAGCCAGAGTTCAATAGACATCTGGGTCTGGCCGAGGGAGTCATGGATTCACTGGACCATGGGGTGTGGTGTTCTTGGTACCAATGAAGGATGACGAAAGTCTGAGTCTTTAAGTCCTTGGTGCTTCCAGTCTTGCTCTGCAGATGTGAGGCTTGGACTCTGACCAGGGATCTGAGATGGAGACTTAACTCATTCGGTACCAGGTCTCTTTGGAGAATTCTTGGCTACCGCCGGTCAGACTTTGTGACGAACGAGTGGTTGCTGAGAGCGAGAGCTGAAAGCAGATGAGATATGTTAGGTGTATAGTCCGTGAGCATCAGCTGCAGCTGCATGGACATATGGCTTGTTTTTCTGATGCTGATCCTGCTTATCAGATTCTCTCAGCTAAGGAGCCTTGTGAATGGAAAGGCCAATGGGCTGACGACACGCCTTATGGTTGCAGCAGGTTAATCGACATCTCAATCAGTTTGTTGATTTGTTTATTTCAAAACTTTTTGTTCCATTTGTATTCCAGTCTGCTCCTGTTATCGCATTTACTTGAAGTAGTCTTCTTTTTTAGTTGAGTTTGAGATGATAATGGTGTCATCCAAATCATCGATCCTATCAAATGCTTCCTTACTCGAATGTATAGAATAAATATAAGATGTTAAAACTTTTGCAACCTTGATACAAGTATTGGATTTTCTTCTGCCATTCTTGAGGAGACAATGGAGTTTTACTTTTCTTTATTTATTTTATTGCTTGCAATTTCTGGGACTCCTTTTGGGCATCTTATATACTCTTGATAGCACCCGCTTCATTTCCCATGGCAGAAGCAGTTGACCCTTTTACGTCTTCATGTTTAAGAATAATTGAACCGATACACATTGGAGTATCAATTATCCCATCTTCGTTGTTTCTAAATTGATGTCTTATACCCCGTTGCCTTTTTGGTTGATAGTATCCTCTACCAAGACACATACCTTCAGCCTTCCAGGATGGGGAAAGGAACATCCCATCTCCTGTAATTATTTTATATTTTCCCAACTCGTGTTTCCTCACAATAACCATCGGATTTATTTCTTGGAAAACTTCATGAAGGTGAATTCTGATGGATATAATTTCTCCATTAAAAGAAATCATGCGATTATCTTGGTCGGTTATCCTAAAATTTACTCTGTATATGGTTTTTCCTGACACGGGAAGATAAACCAAAATTTTCAGCTCCATATTGAATTTATAACTAATTGGGGTTGAGTATGTGCTGAATGAAAATATTATATTTGTTCTTATTCCATCATTATAAGCGCCATCAATCAACGGACGTGTCTGGGTGGGGTTTGCCTCCGGACGTTTCCAGATGGTATTTGTCTCCGGACGTGTCTGGATGGGAGTTTGTCTCTGGGCTTGTTCGAGCAGTGGTTACGTCTGGATGGGAGTATATCTCTGGATGTGTTCAGATGGGAGTTTGTCTCTGGACAGCATGGCTCCGGATACTTCCAGGCGGTGCTTGTCTCCTAATGTATCTGGGCAGTATTTATTTCTGGATGGGAGATTGTCTCTGGGCATGTCCGGGTGGTGTTTGTCTCTGGGCATGTCCGGGTGGTGTTTGTCTCAGGACGTGTCCAGGCAGTGTTTATGTCTGGTCGGTGTTTGTCTCCGAACGCATCCTGGTGGTGTTTATGTCTGGATGAGAGTCTTTGTCCGGATGGGAGTTTGTCTCCAGACCTGTCCGACAAGTATTTGTCACTGGGCACCTTGGCTCTTGGCATGTGCAGGCATTGTTTGTCTCCAGATGTGTCTGTGTTTGTCTCCAGACGTGTCTGGGCAGTGCTGTCTTTTGGCAGTGCTGTCTTTGGACAGCTTAGCTCCGGATGTGTCCTGGCAGTGATTATCTCCAGATGGGAGTTTGTCTCCAGACAGCTTAGTTCCAGATGCATCCGGGCAGTGTTTGTCTTCAGACGCGTCTGGGTGGTGTTTGTCTCAGGATATGTCTGGGTATTGTTCGTTTCCTGACATGTCCGGGCATTTTTTGTATCCAGAGCTGTCTGTGTTTGGCTTCAGACATGTCTCTGGGTGGTGTTTGTCACTGGACAGCTTGGCTCTGGTTGCGTCCAGTTATTGTTTGTTTCCGATTTGTCTGTGTTTGTCTCCAGACATGTCTGTGTGTTCTTTTCTCTCCAGACGTGTTGGGTGATGCTGTCTTCGGATAGCTTAGCTCTGGACATGTCCACATGGGAGTTTGCTCTGGATGTGTCCAGATGGGAATTTGTCTCCCGACGTGCCTAGCAGTGTTTGTCTCCAGACAGCTTCGTTCTGGACGCGTCTGGGCAGTGTTTGTCTCTGCATGTGTCCAGGCGGTATTTATGTCTGCGCGGTGCTTGTCTTCGGATGCATCCGGGCTGTGTATGTCTGGAAGGGTGTTTGTCTCCAGATGTGTCCGAGCATTGTATGGATGCGTCTGGGCAGTATTTGTTTCTGCATGTGTCCAGGCGGTGTTTATGTCTGTACGGTGTTTGTCTCCGGATGCATCCAGGCTTTGTTTATGTCTGGATGGAAGTTGGTCTCCAGATGTGTCCGAGCATTGTATGTCTCTGGATGTGTCCAGATGTAGTTTGTCTCCAGACATGTCTGGGCATTGTTTGTATTCAACCACATCTGTGGTTGTCTCCAGATGTATTGTTATGAATCTGGAAGCCTTGTGCGCACAGACATTCAGGTCCCCTGAAGCTCAGTTATATTGGTAAGTACGTGTGACTAGTTGGAATCCCGTCCTGTGTCTAATGGGAATTACATACATGCGCTGCGGAGTTATTTTGAGAGGCAGGGTTTTCTTTTATTTCGACAACAATCAACTACAACACCAGCATCACCCTCACCTTTACCTCGCTTCCTCCCACCATCCTCTACTGGCACCATTGCACGCGTGCATGTCAGTACGTACATGGGCGGAGCCCATGCAGGATAATGTTCCTCTGCCTGTTTGGTGGGTGTTCCGCAGTGGCGGCCGTCACGCCCCCCACCCCCGGTCCAATCAACAGCCTTGGCACCTGTTTTGGCCAATGACAGGGCGACAAGCGCATTTTTCGCACAAAAACCGTCCAGTGAGGGAGACTGGGGAGGAAGGAGGCTTCCCTTCCCCCCCTGGACGAGGGTGAATAAGGTTGCGGCGCGATCGGACGAAGAAGTGAGTTTTGGTTGTCGGGACGAGCGCTGAACGGAGTTCAGGAGTGTGATCGCGGCTCGCTGGTGCCTGGTTCTATCATCGCCTCTCGCTGGTGCCTGGTTCTTCGGACCGCATCGCGACGCTGGGCTGGGTGGCTCCTCTCGTCGAAGACCGCACGAGGCTGGAAGGTCCATGCCCTTCTGGGTATTTGCGTGTGTGCGTGTGTGCGTGCGTGCGTGCGTGCGTGCGTGCGTGCGTGCGTGCGTGCATGTGTGTGTGTGTGTGTGTGTGTGTGTGTGTGTGTGTGTGTGTGTGTCTGTGTCTGTGTCTGTGGGCCCGTCTGGAAGTAGCAACTGGATAAGTGCTTTTGCTTGTCCATTCACTGCATTTCTTATAAGTCATGATAACTCTGCCCTGACGTGCTTCCCTCCTTCCCCACCTCCTTCTTCTTCTTCTTCTTCTTCTTCTTTTGGCTGCTCCCGTTAGAGTTCGCCACAGCGGATCATCCATATGATACGCATAGTGATTTGGCACATGTTTTACGCCGGATGCCCTTCCTGACGCAACCCTGGTCGCCTCTTATGACACAGGGATATGGTACACCTATTTTAACCGGTGTATACACTGGTACTCACGTCGCCGACCTCGGAAGGATGACAGGCTGAGTCAACCCCCTGGTGTATTAATTCAGTGGCCCAACGGGGCTTGAACTCAGGACCTTTTGGATCCCAAGCCGCTGCCCTAACCACTGCGCCAACACCAGGCTATATTCCCTCCTTCCCCACGTATTGTAAATAAATACCCATGTGTTAAATGTATCAGCTCGTTTTTTTGTTTCTTTCTTTGGATTGACACGGTGCGTGTTGGGAAATTGGGAAACGGTAAATCGTGCGATCGGCCCGGCAGGATTCTGGTACTCTACGCTCGGGGTACGGCTCAGATCTGGCTCGTTAACAGCGCGGATCGTGCAGATCCTGCGATGGTGAGTTTCCCCAGTAGTTTGGATGACGTGGGTACTTAGGTAAATTGAAATTGGCAATCGACCGTAACCCATGCGGTTGAACTATTGGCAATCTTCGGTCTGATGAGGGACCCGTCGGCTCTGGAGTTATCCGGGGTGACGACCTATAAATTCCGGGTGTTCGGCGGAGCTGACCCAACTGCTCCACCTAGCGGTCGTGCTCGCAGCCGATACCAGACCCTCAACAGTATCTTGATGGTATTTGTCTCAAGATAGCTGAGATCCAAATGCATCCCAGCAGTGTTTGTCTCTGGACGCCTCCGTCAGTGTTTGACACCAGACATGTCCTGACAGGAGTTTGTTTTCAGATGTGTCCGAGCAGTGTTTGCCTCTGGACAGCTTAGCTCCAGACGGATCTGTGCAGTGTTTATCTCCGAATGCGTCCGGGTGGTGTTTATGCCCAGACGCGAGTTTGTTTCCGCATGAGTCTGGACTGGAGTTTGTCTCCAGACGTGTCTGAGCAGTGTTTTTCACTGGACAGCTTGGTTCTGGGCGTGTCTCGGTGGTTTTTGTGTCAAGGCAGTGTTTTTGTTTGGACGGGAGTTTGTCGCCAGACATGTCCGGGTGATGTTTGTCTCTGGGTGTTATTTATGGTATGTCCAGTTGGAAATGGATTTCAGACATCATTTTGTTTCCATCTTCACTGTTGTGCTATGCAGATGCATTTTGATGAGACATTGCTGTATGAATCGTAATGAACGCTCCACCACATATCTCCTCTCACCTCGTGCTGTCTCCCCTTTCCACACCCCTTCCCTTCTCACTCTCCATCCTTCCTCGCTTCCCAACACATCCTATCTTTCCCCCTTCACCTCCTCACTCTCCCCTCCCTCCTCTCTTTCATCCTCCACCTCCTCATTCTCCCACCCTTCTCTTTCTCTCCCCCCTCTTTTTCTCCCTCCCCCCTTTCATATTCTCATCAGCAAAGTGACGGGTGGTATTTGCTCGTTTAAAATAAAATATTACTCTTGGATTAAATAACTCAGAAAGTGGGGATATAATTTTATTGAATTTTTTATTTCTTATTCATGTTTTCAAAACTGAAGTTTTCCCTGATTTTGTGAATTTAATCTTAGAAAAACACTTAATTATTGGTTTTAAAAGTACCTTCAAAACTGCTAATTTTGTTGAAAGTGGTCAAGAGAATTTTCAAACTTTGCTCCAGAACCCCCATTTTCATGCTTGGAACTTGGAGAACTGCTGTGGATTAGGTGGGGCACAGAGTGAGATTCAATCCCTGCCACCTAAATATTTTTCTATGACACCCATTCTTCCTCCAAGTGTTGCTTTGTTGTGTCCTTTTACCCAGCTGATCATGTGTATCCACACTGTCCACAGCTCTTTCCACATGAGCCTCGACTTCGTCGACAAAAAAAATAAAGGGTGACAGATGGACCGGTGTGTGCAACTCATAAGTTTGATAAACTGTCTTGTAAACGTTTTAACAACAGAAATGCTATTAGTAACAAACTTTAAATTCTGGTCATAGTAATGAGCAAAATGAGTTGCTTTTTATGCAGTTAAGTTCACTGTGAAAAGCCTCTGAATTTGCTCAACAACCGCAATTTTCTGGAACCACAAGAAAGGAGATGTTTGTAAGCCGCCATGAACTCGGGACTTCGGGAGTAAAGAATAGGGTTACATGCTGAGTTAATATAACCTAACCATACAAAACAAAATTTATAAAAGGGATCAATGCAGGATCCACACAGTTCCTGTGTGGGATTGACAATGAAAAACGGTAACCAACATAATATAAAAACACCCATGATAATACCGAGTGTTTTCAAAGCTCTTTGCTCATTTGCAGACATTGTTTTCCTGTTCTTGTTCTTCTTTATACCTCGTGTTCCTTCACCAACTCTTTCCTCCCTCAAACTATTCACATGAATCTGTTGTGCCTGAAAGGGAAACAGCAACATTTTAGTGACAATTATGAACAGCAACAATAAATAACTTATTGTTCAGTGATCCTGCATCACCTATCGTGGAGTGTGGTTGTACTCCATATAGAGTGATGATACGG
>BROF01003530.1:103446-122393 GCA_024346535.1 Eptatretus burgeri | reverse complement strand
GAGGTTAGCGTGAGGGGAGAGAAGGGAAGGCAGTGAGAGGGGAGGGAAGGAAAGGTAGCGAAAGGGGAGGGAAGGAAAGACAGCGAGAGGGGAGGGGAGGGGAGGCAGCATAATAGGAGGGGGAGGAAGCGTGAGGGGAAGGGAGGCAGCATGAGGGGAAGGGAGGCAGCGTGAGTGGGGAGGAAGCAGCATGAGAGGAGGGGAAGAAGGCAGAATTGGGGAAAGGGGAGGCAGTGTGAGGGTAAGGAAAGGCAGCATGAGGGAAGGGGAAGGCAGCATAAGGGGAATGGAAGGCAGCATATGGACAATGGAAGGAAGCAAGAGGGCAAGGGAAGGAAGCATGAGTGCAGGGGAAGGAAGAATGAGTGGAGGGGAAGGTAGCGTGAGGGGAATGAAAGGCAGCATAAGGTTAAGGGAAGGAAGCGTGATAGGAGAGGGAGGGAAGGCAAATGTAAGGGGAATGAAAGCAGCGCAAGGGGAAGGGAGGGGTAGCATCACAGCAAGGGAAGGAAGCATGAAGGGAGGGTAGGCAGCATACCAAGGTGATAAAATGTGCCCAAACAACAACGTTTTCTTTTTCACTGATATGTTCTATATAAAACTGGGTTGAAATATTCTTCCTCCTTCATCTTCCTCCACTTATAATAAGGTGTCTCATTCATCCAGTTTCTCATATCAATTAGATTCAGAAAAGACTGATTATACACCGCCTTTCAAAGCATCATAAAGCATGTCACTCTACTTGTAAAACAGGTGAGAAAAGGTCATGAAAAAGCAGCTGATATTTCAATAATTTATTTGCACGATTTTAAAAGGGTGAAAGTTAATTTTTATTCCGTTGTTTTTAGCAGTTATGCAAAGATTGGTGTTCCTCTTAGCGAAGTGACAGGTGTTACTTCTTGTGGTTTTGAAGTGAACAACCAAGCAGCTTTATGAGCGCTTGCCACGTGGCTTAAGCACTCAAGCAAGCACTCGAACTAAGCGGTTGACAAGAAATAGCTCGCTTGGCAAGCGATTACCTATCGCTATTTGGTCATATAAACAACATGCACCCGAAGACGCAACATGCAATGTTCAAATTGGACAAATGAACACTGTTTTTTTTAGCAGTCGGAAGTACTGCTGCAGTCAATAAAGCAGTTTAAATTTTGAAATTCCGCTGAGATTAAGAGATTCTAGAACTTATGGGTTGTGCGGAAATGAAATAAATCCATGAACACTGGCGTTTCCAGGCGTTTATAAGCATTGCAATGTATCCAGAGATTCGTGGGTATGATGATCAGGCATTCAATGATATTAATGAGGAAAGTGAAGAAAAAAAACTTTTTTCGTGAGGAAATTGCTGCAGCCCGTTCCAAGTCGAGGCAATGTTGAGTAGGCCAAAAAAATGGCAACTTAAGTCTCTTGCGAGCTGACAGAGGGCTGACCAAGATGGTGTGCCACCATCTTGGTAAGGCTTATTTTATTTTATTTTTTTGATGAGCTCCCCCTAAATTATCCTCAAAAGGGTTGTTTAAATTAACCCAAACACCAGTTTTCATTCCAGCACCACCTCGGAGTTCACTGAGTACACATGCAAAGTTTGGGGCTGCTAGATTTCATGGTTTTGGAGTTATTGAGGAGATGGATGGATGGATGCACAGAATGACACACACTGACATTTATTCGTATAGGTACACCACTTTTAGTGAAAGGGAAGCTGTTGTCATCGAGCATTTTAATCACATTTTGAAAGAGACTTTAAAAAGATGACTTAACAAGGACATCAGAAATGGTTTTATATTATTCAAGGTATTGTTGTCCATTCCTCAACAAAAACGAATCCCGCAGAAACATTATCAAAATTAGAATATGATCAAAAGGAAGTCCAATTACTGCGCGCGCGCGCACACACACACACACACACACACACACACACACACACACACACACACACACACACACACACACGTTTTATGTACTGATAAGTACTTACAAAAGCTATTATATTTAAAGTTATAACTTCAACTCATAAGCAACTGACTGATATCCCAACTGCCTGGATCATAAGCTGGGCACCGTTTTTTCATCAAGGTTTCCATCCTTTCAGCTCAGAACATCTCCAAACGGTTGATCCACAACCCTGGTTGCAGGTCGACATCAGTAGATTACTCAACATCAATGGACTCACAACCTCAAAGTTGTGTCCAGCCAGTCAGTCAACACAGCAATTCAATATTCTTAATCAAACTTATTTAATTATTACTTATATTTAAAGTATTACTGCAGAGAAATACTTTAAGTATTACATGAGAAATGGATTAACCTGAAAAAAATCTAAATTTAAAGTTGATAATATTATTAGAATTTAAATGGAAAGCACATTTTGAAAAAGATCACACCAAAAGATGGACTGATGAGGTTTATTTTTTATTTTTTTATGTTTCTCTTTTAAACACAGTTTCTTGGACGTTAAATTACAGGTACAGCCTATTACTTCAATGGAGAAGAGATTCTAGGTTCATTTTATTTGTCAGAACTCGAGAAAACAAAATTAATTTCAATCAAAGAAGAAAGATAGTGTTAAAAGCAAATTTGTTATTGGTATTTTGAATTGAATTTATAAAGGCTACCGAGAAATATTTGGTTGTTTTGCATTTCATTAAAGTATATAGTTTTTATATATACATAACTTTCATCACCATCAAAAATGTTGAAAAACAATATGTTGGGATTTAGATCTTGTTTTAAATACAGCACTGTATCTCTGTTGAACAGATAAAAAGGTAATCTCTTCATGTTCTTATTTGGGTTGCTCCTGAACTACACACTGTATCATTAATTTTAAGGTTGTTGGAGATTATTTTTTCGTTGATTGCTTGACATCATTCAAAGTTTTCTGTCAAATCAAGGTTGTTTGTTTCTTACATCCTTTAATTAATTAGTTTAAATATTTAATCGTTTATGTGTTTATCTTCTTTGACTTTGGTTATTTCTTTCATCAAAATATTAAGTTGGTATTTTTCACATTCATTATGTTTTCCATTCAATTAAGAGTTGTGATATTTTTTCATTCATTTGTTGGGTTTTTGCTTGGTTCTATTGTGAAAGACATTTATTAAGAGTGATTTCATCAATACAAATAAATGGCAGTGTGTGCGTGTTTCTTCCATAACTCCAAAACCATGAAGCCTCACAGCCTGAAACTTCAAGTCCTTGCAGCAGACTAAGAAAATTCCAAGGAAGTACATGAGAGAAAATTTGGTGTTTGGGTGATTTAAAACACCCCTTTTGAGGATAATTAACGGCCCCATTTAATTATATCCTTCATCACGTGCATCCTCAATCATCGCTTTCTATGGGGTCTTAAGGCGTATCGAAGGTAACTTCATTGGGGTCTGAAGCCGCTATGTTTTTTGGCCTGCTCAACCATGCCTTGACTTGGAACAGGCTGCAATGATTTATTTTTGATAAAGTTTTTTTTTTTCTTCACTTTCCTCACTCATATTATCGAATGCCTGTTCATCAGAGCTAGGAATCGCTGTATACATCTCCATTGTAAGTGCCATAGTTTTTAAACTCGGAACTTTGAGTGATTTCATGCATCAAACAATACGATTTTCTACGATATACTCTCACGGTCTAATTAAAACATATCATCGAAATATTATTTCGGTTTTGAGTGTCAGATATCGTCTGGACTAAATAAGTGTCGAAATCTGGAGTGAAATCTGATAAGCTAAAGAAATAACGAGTCTTATCACTAAGCCGATACACCGATTTACTTCAAGCAAACAAGGCATGTTCACTCATTCTCCGAATACAAACAAGAAAATGTGAAATTTGCAAAGCATTAAATTTATCTTTTTCCACTGTTTGGAGAATGATATTGAGTAAACAAAAGATTAAAAATGTGCCAAAATTAACCAGCTTCATTCAGCTGTATGATTGAGGGCATTCACTGCGAGACCTCACGCCCTGTACCAAGAGGGACTGCATATCCATAGCGTCTGCCAGATCTATGTCTATATTTTCGGAGGTTTCGTGAGGTACTCTATAGAGAATGAAAAGCAAATCTGGTAAAAAAAAACGGACGTCAAAAATGCGCCGTCATCCTGAGCAGTGGTTCATGCTCCGTCATCCTGAGCGAGTGGTTCATGCTCCGTCATCCTGAGGGAGTGGTTCCTGATCCATCATCCCTTGCATGTGGTTCGTGCTCCATAATCCTGAGCAAATGGTTCGTGCTTTGCCATCCTGAGTGAGTTGTGAAATAAGCCCCAATTTCCAAGCCATTTGCCATATGAACGTGTTTTCTAAATTTCCAAGACAAATTTGTTTTTCCACCCTTCACACGAAGCTGTTTATTATGATTAATGTTTGTGAACATGTCCCCAAAACATCTATTTAAATGCAACATTGTTTTTTGGTGAAAGCTGGTCATGGTTTTTGGGTTGTATACAGTACATACTGTCGTCGTTAATCACACTGACTCCAACCTGCTGATTCATGAAAAATTGCCGATATCGGCAAAACACTTGTGAGTGAGAGAGTGTGTGTGTGTGTGTGTGTGTGTGTGTGTGTGTGTGTGTGTGTGTGTGTGTGTGTGTGTGTTTTGTTCTTAAAGCAGAACATATTCTCTCTGCTAACTCCCCTTCCCCCACCCTTCTCCCTCTTTGTCCCATCCTTGCTCTACCCCCTCCCAATACAGTGCAGCACCATTCTCCCACACCTCTCTCTCTCTCTCTCTCTCTCTCTCTCTCTCTCTCTCTCTCTCTCTCTCTCTCTCTCTCTCTCTCTCTCTCTTTCACCTTCTGTCTGTCTGTCTGTCTCTGTCTCTTGACATATACATATGGTGGTTATGTCTGGACAGTGTTTGTCTGTGGGTTTTGTCTCTGGACGTGTCCGGATGGTATTTGACTCTGGACCTGTCCAGATGGAAATGTGTCTCCGGATTTGTCTGGGCAGTGTTTACATCCGGATGGGAGTTTGTCTCAGGACGTGTGTGGGAGGTGTTTGTCTCTGAATGTGTCCAGGCGGTGTTTATGTCTGGTCGGAGTTTGTCTCCAAACACATCCGGGCAGTGTTTATGTCCAAACAAGAGTCTGTGTCTGGACGAGTCAGGACGAGTTTGTCTCTGGGCATGTCCGATCGGGGTTTGTCGCTTTACAGTTTTGTGTTTGTCTGCAGACATGTGTTGGCAGTGCTGTCTTTGGACAGCTTAGCTCTGGATGTGTCTGGGCAGTGTTTCTCTCCAGACATGTCTGTAAGGGAGTTTGTCTTTGGACAGCTTAGCTCCAGACCTATCAGGGCTGTGTTTCTCTCTGGATGCGTCCGGGCTGTGTTTGTCTCTGGATGTGTCCAGGCGTTGTTTCTCTCTGGACGTGTCTGGACGGAGTTCGTCTCCGCATGTGTCTGGGCGTTGTTTGTTTCCAGACCTGTCTGTGTTTGTCGCCAGATGCAACCGGGCGTTATTTGTCTCCAGACGTGTGTGGGCGGTGCTTTCTTCAGATAGCTTAGCTCCGGACATGTCCGGATGGGAGTTTGTCTTGGGACGTGTCTGAGTGGTGTTTGTCTCTGAACAGCTTAGCTCTGGATGCATCTAGTAGGTGGTTGTGTCGGCACGTGTCCAGGCGGTGTTTATGTCCACATGGTGTTTGTCTCCGGATGCGTCCGGCGGTGTTCATGTCTGGACGGGAGTTTGTCTGCATCTGTCTGGGTGGTCTTTGACTCCTGACATGTCCGAGCATTGTATGTCTCCAGATGGATCTGGAAGTAGTTCATCTCCAGACCTGTCTGTGTTTGTCTCCAGACGTATCCGGGTGGGGTTTGTCTCTGGGCAGCTGAACTCCAAATGCATCTGGGCAGTGTTTGTTTCTGGACGCATCCAGTGGTGTTTGTCTCCAAACGTGTCTGGACGGCAGTTTGCCTTCAGATGTGTCCGAGCAGTGTTTTTCTCCAGACAGCTTCAATCTGGATGCTTCCGGGCAGTTTTTGTCTCTGAACATGTCCAGGCGGTGTTTATATCTGGGAGATGTTTGTGTCCGAATGCGTCTGGGCGATGCTTATGTCCATACGAAAGCTTGTCTCCAAACGCGTGTGGGTGGTGTTTGTCTCTGGGCAGCGTTTATTTCCATACTGTGTTTATCTCCAGACATGTCTGGGTGGTGTTTGTCTCCAGGTGGTATTTATAGTATCTCCAGTAGAAAATTGATTTGAAACATCATTTTGTTTCCATCTTCACTGTTATTCCATGCAGAAGCATTTTGATGAGACAGTATGAATCGTAATTAACTCTCCACCGCTCGACTGCCTTCCCTTCCTTTCATCTCTTGCTGCCTTCCCTTCCCCCACCCCTTCTCACTCTTGTTTCATCCTCACTCCCTACCCCTCCTCTCTTTTCCCCTTCACCTCCTCACTCCCCCCTCCCTCCTCTCTTCCCCCCTCCCTCCTCTCTTCCCCCTTCCACCTCCTTATCCTCCCATCCCTCTCTTTCTCTCCCTCTCTTTTTCTCCCCCTATCTTTTTCGCACCCACCCCCCTTTCATATCCCCATCAGCGAAATGATGGGTGGTATTTGCTCGTTTAAAATAAAATATTACTCGGATGAAATCGTTTAGAAAGTTGGGATTTATTTTTAGTGAATTTTTCACGTTTTTTTTTTCATGTATAAAAACTGAGTTTTGCCCGGATGTTATGAATTTTATCTTCGAAAAACACGTAATTATTGGTTTAAAAAGTACTTTCCAAACTGCTAATTTTGGTGAAAGTGGTCAAGATAATTTTCAAACTTTGCTCCAGAACCCCCATTTTCATGCTTGGAACTTGGAGACCTGCTGTGGATTTGGTATTTCACAGAACGAGATTCAGTTCCTGCCACCCAAATACCTGTCAGCCTTAGGCAGAGAGGAAAGATATTAATATTTTTGAAATCCTTTTTGGCAGAGCTAATGTGAAATAATTTTTCATTTTCCCCTTTACTTGAATGTTAATTTGATGCGCCAAAGAACCCCATTTTTCTACCACACCCATTCTTCCGCCAAGCATCCCTTTGTTGTGTCCTTCTACCCAGCTGTTCATGTGTTTCCACACTTTTCACAGCTATCTCGACATGAGCCTCGACTTCGGAAACAAACAAAAAAAAGCTGACAGAAGGACCGGTGTGCACAACTCATGGGTTGACAAACTAGTTTGCATACGTTTTAACAACATAAATGCTATAAGTAGCCTAATCTTTAAATTATGGTCACAGTAATCTGTAAAATGAGAGTTGCTTTTTCACTGTGAAAGTTCACTGTGACAGTTTTTTCACAGTTGAAGTTCACTGTGAAAATCCTCTGAATTTGCTCAACAACTGCAATTTTCTGGAACCACACGAAAGGAGATGTTTGTAAGCCGCCATGAACTCAGGACTTCGGGAGTAAAGGATAGGGTTACATGCTGAGTTAATATAACCTAACCATACAAAACTGGATTCATAAAAGTCACCAATGCAGAATCCACATAGTACCTGTGTGGGACTGACAATGAAAAACGGTAACCAACAGAATATAAAAACACCCATGATAATACCGAGTGTTTTCAAAGCTCTTCGCTCATTTGCAGACATCGTTTTCCTGTTCTTGTTCTTCTTTATACCTCGTGTACCTTCAGCAACTCTTTCCTCCCTCAAACTATGTAAATGAATCTGTTGTGCCTGAAAAGGAAACAGCAACATTTTAGTGACAATTATGAACAACAACAAGAAATAACTGATTGTTCAGTGAACCTGCATAAGCTATCATTGAGTGCGGTAGTACTCCATATAGAGGGATGATACGGGGAAAAATGGATGCCCATTCAAATGTGTATGCAATGATACACTCTTAAACTACTATAGAGTGAAGTCGTAAGCATTTAAAAGCCATACCTTTCATTCTCTAACGTTTTCTGTGCTACCAACACTTAAAAAGATGCCAGAATACATTGCTAATGTTTGCATTACATTGCGATGCCTTCACAGTCAGATCATGACAAACACCTGGTCAGATGGACCTAATTGTTTTTATATATGTGTCGATGTCGAAGTAAGGGGTGGATTATATTAAAAGGAGATCACACAAAAAGGTGAAACAAAACGATGTCCTGTAAAAATAAAATTGCACATTTTCGGTGTATGAGACACCTCCCGAGGCACCCAATGCACGGCGCCGCAAGGCCCAACACAGACGGAAACGTACATGAAATCGATGTTAGGTTGAAAGCACGGGTAGTTTAGCCGAAACAAACAACCAAGCAGCTTGGAGAGTGCTCACTAAGTGGCTTAAGCAATGAAGCCAGCAATCCAATGAAACGGTTGATAAGAAACGGCTCGCTTGGCCCGCAATTAGCAATCACCGAACCATTATATTAAACATACACCTCCCAGAGATACCCAAAATGTCAAATGTGTCCGAATTGGACAAACAAACACTTTTCTCGGAGTCAGAACTGCTTGTAAGTTCGATTCTGGAGCTTAAATTTTGTAATTCTCCTAAGTTTGAGAGATTCTCGCGGTGATCGCATGTGCGGAAATGAAATAAAGCAACAAACGCTGACGTCTCCGGGCATTTATAAGCATTGCAATGTACCCACGGATTCATAGCCGTGATGAACACGCATTCGATCATATGAGTGAGGAAAGTGAAAAATAAACCTTACGTGAAGAAATCGTTGCAGTCTGTTCCATGTCAAGGCAAGGTTGAGCAGGCCAAAAAAATGGCGGCTTAAGACCCTAGCAAGGTTACCTTGAATACGCCTTCAGACACCAAAGAGTGCGGTGATCGAGGATGCGCCTGATAAAGGATATAATTAAATAACGCCGTTGATTATCTTCAAAAGGAGTGATTTAATGAACCCAAACACCAAATTTTCACTCCTGCACTTCCTTGGAGTTTTCTTAGTATGCACGCGAAGTTTCAGGCTGTTTGGTTTCATGGTTTTGGAGTTATGGAGGAGACACACACATACAGGGGGCTTGTTGTCTCCCTCTCTGGAAAGGGATGGGTGATTGCCAAAATTGCAACAACTACTGAAGGGTGACACTGCTCTCAGTGCTGGGCAAGGTCTTTGACCGGATAATACTTGATAGGGTTTGCCACCATCTGCATGAACACCAGCGTCCAGAGCAGTCAGGCTTTACACCAAAGAGGTCAACGATTGACCCTATACTTGCTCTTCGGGTCCTCACCGAACGCACATGAGGGTTTTGGCAGGGGCTGCTTGCAGGCTATGTTCATCTCTGCAAATCGTTCGATTCGGTGAATTGGGCTGCACTCTGGAGGATTCTCGGTGTTCGTGGGTGCCACCAAAACTGATCAATCTGATGTCTGAACTAAACTATGGCACTGAAAGTGTTGTGAGATGTGGTGATACCATCTCTGACTTATTTACAGTTGCTACTGCGGTTCGTCAGGGGTGTGTACTGCCCCCCACACTTTTCAGTGCTTGTATGGACAGGATTATGAGGAGGATGTCAGAGAGGTCAAGCTGCTGTGCATCATATGGGAATGTTAAGATCTCTGACCTTGATTTCGCAGATGATGCAGTCATCTTTGCGGAGACTTTGGATATCCTTTTGGGGGTCCTCGTGGTGCTGATTGAGGAGTCGGAGCCACTGGGATTATGGGTTTCCTGGGTCAAAACGAAGATCCAGGCTTTCAATGATATCTTGGATGCTGCTATCCTGTCTAACTGTTTGTGTTGAGGGTGTTGAGGTCGTGGAGAGATTCACTTACCTTGGCAGTGATATTCATGTCTCTGCTGGCTGTGAGCCAAAGGTGAATAGACGTCTGGGTCGGGCCTGGGGAGTCATGGATTCACTGGATCATGGGGTGTGGCACTGCCGGTACCTGTGCGGGAGAACGAAGTCCGAGTCTTCAGGTCCTTGGTGCTTCCCGTCTTGCTCTATGGATGTGAGACTTGGACTTTGACCAGGGATCTGAGACAGAGACTTAATTCCTTCGGTACCAGGTCTTTTTGAAGAATCCTTGGCTCTCGCTGGTCATACTTTGTGTCCAACGAGCAGTTTCTGAGAGAGACTCAAATGAGTTTCTTTACCTGCATATTCCGTGTACGCCAGCTGCGGCTGTATGGAGATGTGGCTCGTTTTCCAGATGCTGATCATGCTCACCAGATTCTCTCAGCGAGGGAGCCTCACAAGTGAAGGAGGCCAATCACGTGCCTTGTAGTTGCAGCACGTTGATCAGCATCTCAAGGAGATGGGGATGGGCCAGGCATCTGCCTGGTGGATGGCCAGATGGAGGCCCCTGGAGTACTGGCGGAAAGTGGACGTAGCGATGTGCTGTTCTGGCGCATGCTCCCACACCTGACCTGACCTGATAGTGCATGGGTGAGCAAAGATGGCAAACCGAATCTTGCATCCAAACACTCGCACGGGATGAACCAAGTTCGAAAGTCCTGAGAGGCAACTAACCTATGGTGAGAGAGCGGTTGGACATTTGAACCCACCTCTGCACCAACCAGGTTAACTGTGCCTTTCTGGAGCCTATCAAGTATACATAAGTGACAGGCTTGTGCGACAGCCCAAATGTGGCAACAGTACTCAATGAGGGGATGCATAGTTGTCTTATTAATGTACACGAAAACATCAGGAGGTAAATACCTCTGTGCTCGATAAAGACAACCAACTCGCTTGGAAGCACTCTAAGCATCACCAGAAATGTACTTATCCCAACAGAGCTGAGAGGATATGTCCAGACCAAGAAACCAAAGCTCAGATGATTCTGTTAAGGTTGAAGACCCCATGTGCCAGAAGGGAAAGGCCTGTTTCTCGAGATAGACATGGACAACAATTTAGTTTTCTTTGCATTGAAGGTTACCAGCCAGTCATGCCTCCACTTCAACACATTCTCTCAATCATTGTCCAGTGAAATTCTAACTTCATTCTGAGTAGTGTTGAGTAAATCAGCAGATGTGCAGTAAAGTAAGGAGTCATCAGCATGCATGGCAAGCTGAGACCAAACATTATCAGGAAGATCACTTATATAAACAAGAAACAAAGTGGGACAACGGACAGAGCCCTGTGGAACACCAGAATTGATGGAGCAAGTGTTTGAAGATTGACCCACAAGTATCACCTTCATCTTGCAATTTGTAAGGGAAGCCAAAATGATTGAATGCATCACACCGGATACACCATATGACTGAAGCTTTTGGAGCAGATCCTTGTGCCACACTTTATCAAATGCTTTTGAGATATCCAAAGCAACTTTCGGGCTTCACCCTTGAGCAAATATGCCCTGTGGAAACAATCTGTAATTAAGGACAGCAGAGCATCAGTAGCACAGAAATGGCAAAATTCTTACTGGCAGTTAGTGAGAAGTTCATTGTCCTCCAGATGGCTGAGAAGTTATTCCTTGATGAAGCATTCAAATACCATACTTATTACAGGATGGCTGAAGGGGTGATAGTTACTTGGCTCAGAATGCTCACCAGCACCCTTGAAAATAGGAACAACAGAAGCCACTTTATGCCTGATGTTGGCTTAATGGTTTGGGTGGTGGGCTTGGGATCCCAAGATCCTGAGTTCAAATCCCCCTTTTCCTGTTGAATGAATACCAGGTGGGGTTGACTCTGCCTGTCATCCTTCTGAGGTCGGCAAAATGAGTGCCACCCTGTGTCGGAGTGGCGACCCATCCAGGACTGTGCCCAATAGCCAAGGAGACTGCTTTGGCAGCACCAACGCTCTGTACAGAGTGTGGTCCCAATGGATGGATGGATGGAAGCCACTTTCCAGGATGAAGGAAACACCGATGAAGGATGCACAGGTTGTATAGCTTGGCAAGAATTGATGTATGGAAGTTGACTTCTTCTTTAAGCATTTGTAATTGGTGTGAGTGAATAAAGACATTGATCCCCTCACTCACGAAATATTAGTTGAACTTATGAACACTTGAGAGGATTCCATTGGAAACATAATTATCCATGTCTTCTGTTGCATTTGCTTTCTCTGAGACATACATCTGCCTTAAGTTGATATTGATTTGTGATATTAATTTGTCAGTTACATTGATTAGAACAGTGCAACAACCTGGAAATGTTTCATAAGTTCCAGGAAGACCTCAGGAGATCAGTTAGTACATGATTAAATATAACTTTAGATTTTTACTTACGAAATCTATATTGATGTCTTCCGTCATCTGTTTGTGTGTTTGTTTGTGTGTGTGTGTGTGTTTGTTTGTAGGCACGATAACTCGAGAACGGAAGAAGCTACCAATGTCAAATTACACCACGTGATTCAGGAGGGTGATGGCTAGTGCTGATTAGATTTTGGTCAAAATCGGTCAAAAGTCAAGGTCACAGTGAGGTCAAACATTCGATTTTTGATGGTTTGGTACAGAATCATCGTAGAAACTTCTGGTTTGCGTCGCTACCTTCTCGAGAGACCGCTTTTATTAGACAAGATCAGAGGTCAAGTTGACGATTTCGTAAGTACCAGTCGATGACTGCTTGTTTATTTATTAAATGAATGAATGGCTTTTTGTGTAAAGGCATTGTAAAAGCTGCCAAGGTCCTATGAGCGGCGCCAGTCAGAATGTCAGAATGCAGTGTTGTTCCTTATCAACCATTGAGAACATGCCGCAGTAATGATTCACTCATCTGATCTATGTAACTGTCTGTACCTCCAAATTCTGTGGGACCTTGAGAGGCTGTTTGTGCTCTTTTCTGATTGGCTGTACTTGGGCCTTGCCTGCCAGAACTAACATTGTTTAGACTCTGTTCCTCTCTGCTCCCAGATGAAAGGCTATTTCTCTTTTATCCTGCTTATTCAATCATTTCCCCCACTCATCCCTGCTTGGATATATAATGGCTTGGGCTAGGGCATTAATTTGAGAGGTTTATTGATTGAGATTTCTCCCGTATGTACGTACGTATTAAAGATTCTCTTTTGTGTGCTGAACCTGAGTGGTAATTGAAGTTCATTCCACCACAGATGACAGTTCAGGCAAACAAGTCTTCAATACAATCACGGATTCAATCATGATCAGTCGCTTTAGAGGCATTTAGAGTACAAATAATTCTGGCAACCTTCTTAGGAGTGCTAAATGGAGCAGGAATATCTGAGTCTGTACGAGATGGAAAATGAGGAAGAGGGTGTCCCTGATCATTGAGGGTAGAATTAGAAGCAAAGTGATTTGAAAAGAGTCTAGCCTTATCCAGAGGTGAAGTAACAACCTCAGATCCATGAAAGAGAGGAGGTAGAGAAGATTTATTGCGGTTGAGAACACTGTTGGCAATCTGCCAAAAGTCCCGAGAGCCAAACCGCTGAATCATAATGGAATCGGCAATAGAAGATGCATATTGCCTCTGAGCATCCTCAATAACATGTTTACAGACGTCACTTGCTTTGCGCAACACACATTTGGACTCCAGAGACCCTTGTACATGGTACTGCTTGAAATAGTGGTTGTGGTGAGCAATTAATGATGCACAAGCCAGAGTAAACCACGGATGGGAATGAACCTTCACTTGATAGATATGTGAGGGAGCATAAATGTCCATACCAGTGGTGAATCCATTGGGATATTTCTTCAGCAGCCATATCTGGACCAGGACTAAAAGTTGAAGTCCATGGCACATCAGCAAGAAATGAATCCCAATCTGCCTTCCCAGATTGAAACACAGGATATGAATGCGTAAAATGTCATATCTCAGCAAACATCATTTTGGAAAGCGAATCCACATTTTTGAGGATGGCCTATAAATTATAATAATATAAATGTATCTTCATCATTTACTTGACTAAAAGTAATCATCTGAATCATCATTATCCTCATTGGGAACATCAAGATTATGATGGACTGAGAGTGTGTGTGATTGTTACCGACTATCTTGACCAGCAAAGCATACACAGCCTAATCTGAGATGCAGACAATATTGTCAAGGTCAAGTTACTCCTTGATATCTCGACAATACTGCAGTATCACCTGAACTGAACTATCAATGCAGGTGCATTGATAGTAGGTAGATACCCTGTGTTGTCTTTACTGACCTCGACATTATCACGTGTTTTGATGTTGAAACCCATCCATGCCCTGATTGGTTGTTCTTGTGGACTTGATTGTCTCACCAAGGTCCAGATGGTATTTTTCTGAAGTGCGAGATCTACAGCAGGAGGAGCAGCTTCAGGCTGAGTTGCAGAAATGGCAGGGGGGCTCATTCGACCATGAGAAATATTGGGCGGTAAATCATTGTTTGAGATGGTAACGGAGTGTTCTTGCTTTTTCGAATATCTTTTCTTTGGGGTTTAGGGGGTACTATCGGTGCACTAGCCTGCACAATGATGCTGTTTATGCTAAGGGATGTGCATCCACCATCTAGAGTCTCCTCATTCTTATCAATGTTGTCAAACTCCAGGCAAGTCATGACATGTTGAAGAATGAACTGTGGAAGTGGCACGGAATTATTCTCATGCTCACCACACATGTGGATGACAAGTGCTGTGATTATATCTTGCAGCTTGGAGATACACTTTCTCCTAAATGATTGAGAATGTTGATAAGTTCGGTTTGTTGCATGTAAGTGCCTTAACCAATGCAAGCAGAATGTGTTTGTGATTATCTGAAAAAAAACAAGGAAAAAACATTTTACCATTTGTGGCAGTGAAGATAATGTCTTGCACAAGGGAAAGTGAAGCTAATTCACATCTATGTGTTGCTTGCTACCTCTCATCTTCAATAATACCTCCAAGCAAGGTTCAAAGGAATTCTCGGAGCTCAAGAGGAATTGAGATGTAATTTTCATCCAACTCCTTCGAAAAAGGGGGCCAAGGCCTGTCAACCTTTATGGATTTTATCAGATTGTGGAGATGAAGAGCAGTACTTCCTGTTAGATGTTTCACTTGGCAAGTCTTGATGCGGATACTCAGTTTACTCCAACACTTCAGAAGTTCCAATGCAAGCCTGTTAGCCTGTACATATTTGTCCATAATGTGCAGTATGTTCACTCAGTTTCCGTTTTTAGGAATGAAATAGAGTATCAATCGTTGTGATACTTTGCAGACTTTGAGATAATCTTTGAAACTTTGAGATAAATCACTCAGAACCAGGATGACAATATCTCCTTCGTTTGTAAATAACATCTGACGAATATGAATAATACCTTCCGAGTGTGCTTTTGCTGATGCAATCTCATATACCTCCTTGGATGGATCATCACCTTGCCCAGTACTACACGAATTACGTTCTGTGGCTTGCATGTATTTATTATAACAGGACTTGTAATAATGGGCTTCTTTAGGCCTAAGTCACATTTGCCACGGCGGCCGTGGGGTCTCCAAAATATACGGCCATGAGCAATTATACGGCGGCCGCAGTATTTCCACGGTCACACAATGTAGCAGTCACATATGTTTTTATTTTTCGGGGAGCCGCACGGCGTATTTAGAAATTGTGGAGACCGAAAACGTGGGGGTGCCGTACGGTCTTTGATTTGATGTCGCACGATGACCGAAGGGCGTCCCTACGGCGGCCATAGAATTTTCAAGGCAGATGCAAGGTAGCCTCAAGGTGCCCGCAAGGCGACCGCAGGGGGGCCCTAAGGCGATCGTGCGGCCAGACGGACGGTAACGAGTGGGTATACATACCAGTTCTTTTTTTACTGAAATAAAAATATAAC
Source organism: Eptatretus burgeri (assembly GCA_024346535.1). Classification (NCBI taxonomy): domain Eukaryota; kingdom Metazoa; phylum Chordata; class Myxini; order Myxiniformes; family Myxinidae; genus Eptatretus; species Eptatretus burgeri. The sequence continues at coordinate 106,761 of BROF01003530.1, read as the reverse complement.
AGTTCGGAATATACCAGTACGTGGTGCCCCCAGAATCCGAATTGAATTCGTTCCATGAGGCTGTTCGGATTGCAAAAATTTCGATTCCCAAACTATTTTCCCAATAAGAAATAATGGAGTGAATTAATCTGTTCCTGGACCCCAAGAAAACCCACTTTCAAGACACTTTCAACTGAAATTCCCCATGTTTAAGGTAAAATAAGATGGATCAATGACCTTCGGTGGTGATGTATTGGATGTAAACTGGTACAATTACCACATCCAAAGGTTCACACAGGATCGTGCTCTGGCCTGGGTTCCGATCGCTCGCGCACTCTGCGAGCGCTGTCCCCAGGGCAGTTCATCAAGCATGATGCCCCCAGAACCACAATCACTTTCATCAAACGAATCGGGCTGAGGTAATCATGGATATTCCAAATTAAATCCTTGCCCGACAGTCCGTCACATCACGTGATCGGATTGCTTTTTTGTTATTAATTAAAACACAAGATGAGTAAAAAAAAAAAACAGCACAAATCAAGGTGAAAACACGAGGTAAAGTATTGATCGACACACGAGAGATGCTTTCACAAGGACTTCCACCGACGAACTGAATGAACAAAGCACGAAGATGCGGCTCGAACAGGTGGGGGAGACACGTGAACAAACATGAACGCTTCATTGTGTTCGGTTTTTTAAAAATGTATTCGGTTTTTTGGGCAAAATTCATTTTTCGTTGATAAGAGACTACAGCAGCTGCACGAATAACGCAAGTCCACCGTACACCCTACATACGGTCGACGTGGAACACAACTACGTTACAACTACGGCATGTCGAATTGCTACGGCGAACGTAGAAATGAAAAAAGTTATAACTCCGCGTTATAATTCCACGGCGACCCCTACTGCCTGTAAAAGATAGCCAAACGGCGTAGGGCCACCCTGAGGCCACCACAGAAACTCTCGGCCGCCACACGTTTCTGTCAATTCAGAGGACGTACGGCCGCCGTATCCTCGCCATAGAGCAAATGTGACTTAGGCCTTAGCAACGATGTCATTAGCAGTGAATTGAAGTAATTTTGAGTCACATCGAGAAGTGGCAATTTCATGCAGAGTTACTCACGGCAATTCTGTGGTCAAACTTAACGCATACATAGTTGTGTTTCACGTCGACCGTACGTAGGGTGTACGGTGGACTTGCGTTATTTGATCAAGATATCTTTCTGGTATTCTCCCGAAGTTATTTGACTTTCTTATTGCAGAATATGTCATCATCCTTATAAAGAGTTTATTCATGTGATGTTGACTGCCGACCAGCGAACTGCTTTCTTTTTATGTTTACACCCAGATCTGGAGCTGTTTCCTCCTTTGCTTGAGATGCTTTTATGCCTCCGGTGACTTTGTCACCGGTAGCATTATGTTTTGGGGTAGGCTGTACATTCGTCCGTCCATCCGCCTGTATGTAAGTACATCCATCCATGCAAATTTTCTCTGTTTCCTCTGTAATCACTTAACACCGAATTTTCAGCATAGATGTGACTGCTCATGCAGATATTTTGAATGATAATGATGTAATAGATCATGTGAGGTGGTAGCCATGTTGGAAAATGGAAAAACTTTGGACCTCTATACAGGCCCGTCGCCAGGGCTCAGTATTAAGGGGGATATATGAACTGGATGGGGGGGGGGGCACAATTATAATATTTAATATTGGCCATTTTCTGTCGGTATTTAATGGACATGATCGTCTCCTCCTCCTCCTCCTCCTCTAACTCCTCCCACAACATGTCTTTCATCATCTTTATTTTGGTCGATTGTATTTTTCCTTTTCTTAGCCATTTTCGTACATCCATGTCTTTTTCTACTGCTGCGAGCGAGCGCTCTCCATGACTCGTCCCTCGTGACTCGTGTCACTAATCTCGCGTCTCGCGACATTTGACGGTTGACGGTTTTATTTATTAAAGTAGTACGTGGCCGTACGTGCGTGCCCGTACACGCAAAAAAAAAAAAACGCTTGCCAGAAACAACCACATCGGCCGTTCCTTCAATCTCGCGTGCCCTACGTGCATGCCCGTACGTGCAAACCAAAAAAAACAAAAAACTTTCAAACAACCACACAGGCCGTTCCTTCGCTGTCGTAAACGACGACTGGATTGGGGCATTGTGTTGAAGAAAATCGAGAAAGAGATCGAGAAAGTACAGAAATCGAGAAAGAAAGAATACAGTAAGTTGATAAATCGGGAAAGAATACAATAAGTCGTCACGATCGGGAAGTCTTGAAGTTAAGTCTTCACTGTCCGGAAGTTCGCATATCGCAGTTACGATTATTCGCAATTTAGTGTTAATGGCCAATTATTCAATTAGTGCCAACGTATTTTGCCTTTTCGCAATGTCATCACAAGGAAAAACACAAAGAGAAGAGAAGAGAGAAAAAAAATCTTTCAAACAACCACACAGGCCGTTCCTTTGCTCTCGTAAATGACGACTGGATTGGGGCATTGTGTTTATCTATAAATGCGCATAAGAAATCGAGAAATTATTAGAATACAGTAAGTCATCACTATCCGGAAGTCCGTACGTTATAACCCGTAATGGGGAATGCGGCTGAGGTTCTCTTCCCCATCGGCCATGCCTACGTAGCAACGTGCCCTGTCATTGGTTGGTAAATAAATGGCCATAACTTGGGAAGCACTTGTCCGATTAATATCAAACCTTGAAAAGGCACATCCACAGGGCCCCAGCAATATACCTGGCAAGTGTAAATTAGATTGGACCAGTGGTTATCGAGAAACAGCGGTCACACACACACACACACACACACACACACACACACACACACATACACATACACATACACATACACATACACATACACATACACATACACATACACATACACATACACATACACATACACATACACACACACACACTGCTGGAATTATAGATAGATGATGCATGCACCAAAAACAGGTTTTATCTATAATTTCAAATGTAAGCACGATTGTAAACAAACATATTTTTTAATTTTTATTAGAAAATTACTTTTGTAAGATGGAGGGTTGTGAAGGTCACGCGGTGCACTTCATTTTAATTATGTAAATTTATGTCTTATCCTTATTCATATTATCATATTATGACTATATTACATTTATACCTAACTTACAACCAATCAGGTAACCTGCTTAATATGGCTTCCATATTGAAGATGCTGATTGGCTATTCCTTAAAACTAAATGATCCACGATATATATATATATATATATATATATATATATATATATATATATATATATATATATATATATATATATATATATATATATATATATATAT
>BROF01003530.1:28999-78720 GCA_024346535.1 Eptatretus burgeri | reverse complement strand
CACACACACACACACACACACACACACACACACACACACACACACACACACACCAACAAACAAAAGTTAAGCCTTGACTATTCAGTTGAGGATTCTGTGTTTGGGGTTCACAGATCAAAGAACGTCCCACTTCACACACATTATATACTGTTATACACCTCGGACTTGACCCTCGAGTGTCCACAACGGTGCATAGTAGGAGGGAGAGAAGGACCAACCCATTGCTCCCATGGGTATTATCTGCATAGTTTTGTCTTTTGTAATTCCTGTGAACAAAATGAACCTAAAATCTCTTCCCCTTCGAAAGCATATATCTTATAAGTCCAAGGAACCGTATCTATTACATAAATAATTTTAAAAAGTTCGTTCATCCATCGTTTAATATAACCTTTTTCAAAATGAGATTTCCACCTCTATATTCTGACGATATCACAAACTTTGAACTTAGGTTTTCTGGTATTAATCTCTTTTTCGTATTTTAATTTTGTAAATGTTTGTGATGGTTTCATATTCGTCGACGTGTGAATCGTGTCATTATACTTATCCACAATATCCTGAATAAAAGATGACCATTGTTGTGAACCGAGTTCTGTGAATTTTTTATATAGTCTCTCTTTTAAGGTACGATTAAAACGTTCAACAACAACGGCCTTCCCTTCATTAAAGGTACTGTATAATGTAATACTGTTATTTTTTAAAAAATTCATAAATGTCTTGTCATAAAACTCTCGACCCTCATCAGTCCACAATTTTTTAGGTTTTCTCTTACTTTTATTAAATATCTGTTGAAAGGCTAACATAAGAGTTTACCTGTATTGTTTTTTAAAGGGACAACCCATGCATATCTACTCCTCAAATCAATAAAGGTTAAAGCATACTTGTACCCCTTATCATTATTGAGTTCAATCAAATCAGTAGACCAGATATAATCAACTTCCTTGGAATAAACCTTCCTTCTACGAAACTTTGTGAATATTGGTTTATGCAATTCATCAGCTAATTGCTCTTCAGTCTTAATGACATCATTAGAGCCGATAAGTTTTTTGAATTTCCAAGTCCAAGTTTCAATTTAGCAGTGATCATCATCTTCAAGATGAACCGATCAACGTTTTCTCTCAAGGTTGGATTTTGTATCAGAGACAAATTATACAACATTTCTCTATCGGCTTCATGCTTTTCTTCCAAAGTTGTGGTATTCCCATAATCAATATCATGTCTCATGCACACTTCATCAACTCTATTGATGGGTTTACTCCAGGATTTAGGATTGTCTGCCTCATCTAATCTTTTATCCAAGTTTGTGCCTGGACCACAGAAAGAATACCCTGGAAGATGTAATTCCCCTGGTATTCCAGTAGTTGTAAATTTACTTCCTGATAAAAACTTTTGTATATCTCCTCCGAGTTTGTGTTTGCAGATAAATTGATTTATTTTTGAACCACACATCGAACATATACCTTTTGTATAACCCTGTTATTTTTACTTTTAATATATGAAATATTTTTTAGTATTAGTGTTTTTTTTACATTTGAGACAATAACTCATTTATTTATGAGAAAAATTCCTGCAGAGTGCAAAAACCTTTTTAGTTTCCAACATGCACATTTGAATCTTAATTTTTAAAACATAAAGATTCCTTAGAAATGCCTTCACTCTCTCCTCCATTTATTTAAGAAAAAAAAATGAAAAACTTGAATTAAAATGAATATCTTGCCGATGTCAATAGTCTTGTCGAAAATATTGCAAATAGACTTGTCAATTCTTCGTTTTCCTCCTCGGTGGGTTGAGTTATTTTCTGTAATACCCCCAATCTTTTTTTTAATCTCATCGGTTTCCATATTTTCATATTTATGTAGTCTCGCTCTTTCCTCCCTCTCCTTCTCTCTCTTCTCTCTCTCCTCCTCTTTCTTCTCCCTCTCCTCCTTCTCTCTCTTCTCTCTTTCCTCCTTCTCTTTCTTCTCCCTCTCCTTCTCTCTCTTCTCCTTTTCATCCTCTTCTCTCTCTTCAACTCCTTCCTCATCCCTTACTATCCTTGAATCGCTTACACCCCATAGAATATCATACATATATTCATCAGGATTTCTTGTTATTCCTGTTTCCAAAATATTTTTTTTTACAACAGGAAACCAATAAAATTTCTTTTGAATTTCTAAAAGAGCCTTACCTTTTCTTACCTTTATAATTTTTCATTATTTAACATTCTAATTAAATCTAAAGTTGTCGGTTTATCAACATCAGCATAATGCCAATCTTTTATTGAAAATATCTCATTCTTATGTTGTAGAACATATTTATTAAAATACCAAATACCCTTTTCTTGAAGGTATGCTTGGACACAGAAATGATAATTTTCTTGAAGCCTTCTTGCTGTCATTTATGTATTAGAAATATATGTTAGAATAATATTATGGCACAAAATACCTCCCCATCTTCCTATAGTTAAATCATTTTGTATTTCCTTACTTATTATATATAATCCTGTTTTTTCTGTTTTCATGATATAAACGATGGGCAAAACCATTATTATATTTACCCTTATTAAATTCTTTTATTTGTTGTTTACGAATCGTGGCTCCACAAAACTCATTCTCTATACCAAGTCGATAATATTCTTCCTTACAAGACTGATTTAATTGTTCCAGGTCTTCTAAGTCAATTTTAAATGACCAATTATACCCTAAATCATTCATATCATACCCCCATTGTTCTATTCTCATACAAACGATACGCCCTTCTTTATAAAAATTTATTTTAATTCGAACTGTGAATTCTGTATGACCTGGAGATAAAATCAACACTTCTGTATCTTTGGAATACACGGCCGTTTTATTTAAGGATATATATTGTGATAAATCGCTTAATCTCACGAAGTCATTCGCATCAGTCGGGCTTGGATAATTTTTTTATTTATAAGGATTTTACATATTAATATTTTTGGTTATATTATATTTATGTCGTTCAGCCTGTGCCTTTGTGTAATAATTTGATAAATCAATATCCAGTTCTTGGGATACACCAAAGATAGAACCATCTTCACCAACATAAGTCATTTATATTAGATTAAAAATAATGTCATAAATTTTTTTATTTTTGTTGAGTTGAAATAACACATACAGACATAATTGACCACAACACTTGGAATTTAATTCTTGGACTTGAAATATTTGATAAACACCATTCTGTAAGAATTTTATGACTTCAACAGGTGGTGGAAGACCAACACTATCAAAATAATATTTGTCTTGACTATTAAAAATACAAACCCAATGAGAACCGTTCCCATTATTATCTTCGCAGTTCATAATAATATTCTTTGTATGTTTCGGCACATTTGTTCATTCATCTCTCATTCAAATAACCACATTATGAATTTTTAATTTCTTACAATATTTGACAAGTTGTAAATTTGATGTTGTATTCTTTCCAAATTCTTTAAACCACTCATCAATGCTCATTTATTTATTAGAAAGATATAATCCATTACCTCTTTTTGTTAATTTTACACCTGCTTGTGCCATAGAAGAAAGCATATCTCCAACTCACAATCTCGCTTTATCAGGCAGACCTTCAAGTTTTTCAGCAAAATCTACAATTACACCACTTCCACTAACTTGTTTCTCCAACTCTTTGTTATGTCTTTCCAATACTTTTTGAGCCTGGAGTTGAGCTTTCCTCTCGTTGGCAGTTTTCACCGCTGTTGAAATACCACCCGTCAATGCTCCAACCGCACTTGAACCAGCAAATAAAGGAATTAGAAATGGGAGAAATCCTCCACTCGTCTCTCTTATTAAATATTTTTTCAACATTGGTTTTGTCATTTTAATTTTAAGTGAGCCAGTGTCATTCAAGATTTTAACCTGTTCTCTTATGAGCAAAACATCAATTCTTATTCCTCCTTTTCTCTGAATTGAATGAATGTTAATCATACAAGGCTTTTGATTTTGAACACAAGGTGATAGTTTATGAAGATTGATTTGATTAACATATACCCCAGTTGGTACTTTGCCATTCATTTATTTCACAAAAAATTATGTGAGACAAATTATAACACCATTATCTGTATTAATCTGCAATTCTGTTTCTTCCAAAAGCAAACAATATGTATCAACTTCTTCACTCTCTCCTCTTTCAATGTATAGGGAAGTATCCACTCGATTAGACTTTATAGTTTCCTTTTGAGCGTTCAGGTCAAACGCATAGATTGTATACAAACTTTTAAATGCTGTCATATCCAAAATAGGTTCTTTATTTCCATTACTTTCACTCACCTTTTGGTAAGACTTGGATGCTTCAGCAAAATCATTTTTTTTCCCAATTAATTTCCAATCTATCTCGTGGATAAAATGTTCCTTCTTGAGAAACGCGAAGTTGTTTCACCTTAGCATTATCACTCTGCATTATTCTTATCAGTCGCAGTATCACCATCTGGCTTTTTAAAAATGATCCATAGATATCGTGGCTTTCCTTCCAGAACACCCAAATTCCAGGTGTAAGTGGTTTGGTTGAGTTTAACGTGTTGACATCTTCTTTTGAGGTATGATACACTGAGTAGTTTCTTTGAGTTCAGTCTTCTATTCAACATCTCTTCTGTTTTAAGATTCGGAGTATATTCACTAATATACCAACTCATTTCATCAATTACAAATTTATTCTGCTCACCAAAAGCACTGCCAACACCAAAAAGCAATCTATTTTCATTATCATTCCTTTGGAGTTGAAATCTAATTTTAAGACAATACAGAACTTTATCATGGTCACAAAATCCAAATATACCTTTAAGAGGAACTGCCACAGTAAAACTATTAACTGCTTTTGCATCATCATTATACGCTCCTTTCCTTTGAGTATATCCAGGGTCTGTGGTTGTTCCCGTTGACATATCAGGAATAAAACCTTTTACAGACCCCTTTCCCATTCTATCACTGAATGTATAGTCTGTAAATTTCTTCATTTCAGATACAGCAGAGACATAATCAACCGCTTCAACTTCTTGTGTTCCAATGTACGAACGCACACTATCAAACATTTTCCAGAAGAAATCATTTACGAGTGTAGCGTTTGTGTTATTCCCAGCCTTAGTGAATTTAAATTTACACAACAAGAAACTTTCGGATAGATTCAAATAGGTTTGTTGATTATTTATTTCAAAACTTTTTGTACCATTTGCATTCCAGTCTATTTATTTACCTTGAAGTAAATGTGTGTGTTATTGCATTTACCTTGAAGTAATCTTTTTTTTGTGGAGTTTGAGATAATAATAGTATCATCCAAATCATAGATACTAACAATTGCTTCCATACTTGTATTTATTTCGGAAAATAAGATGTTAAAACTTTTGAAACCCTGATCCAAGTATTCGAATTATTTTTTGTCGTTCTTGGGGGGACAACTGAGTTTTGCCTTTCTTAATTTCTTTTATTGCTTGTAATTTATGAGATTCCTTTTGGGCATCTTTTGTACTCTTTTTGCACCCACTACATTTCCCACAGCAGAAGCAGTTGAACCAATTAGGTCTTTATGTTTAAGAATAGTTGAACCGATACCCATTAGAGTATCAATTATCCCATCTCCTCTAAATCGATGTCCAACACTTCTTTGTCTCTTAGGTTTATAGTATCCTCCAGCAAGATACATACCTTCACCCTTGTAGTATGGGGAAAGGAACATCCCTTCCCCTGTATTATTTTAAATTTTCCCAACTCGTGTTTCCTCACAATAACCATCGTCTTTATTTATTGGAAAACTTCACGTAGGTGAATTCTGATGGATATAATTTCTCCATTAAAAGAAATCATACGATTATCTTGGTCGGTTATCCTAAAATTTACTCTCTGTATGTTTTTTCCTGACACAGGGAGATAAACCAAATTTTTGGGTTCCATATTGTATTTATAACCAATTGGGGTGAGTTTGCACTGAATGAAAATATTGTATTTGTTTTTCTTCCATCATAAAAAGCACCATCAATCAAATCACAGTGAATTAATACCGAGTTTAATCCTGAGGATATTTGAATGACATTATCACTGTAACACGTTCCATTAATTTCAATCTTTTTTGAGGAGGAACCCAATAACTCTCTAAATGAATTATCAATTGTGAAATCAACCTTGTAGTTATTTTTAACTTTAATCGTTGATTTTGAAGTATGTTTTTGAATGCCTATAACAATATTTTTTGGTTCATCACCCTGTTCTTTCATAAGACGAGCAATTTCGGAAGATATTTGAGAAATCTCAGATGCTCCGGGTAAGACTGTTATCATTTTGTATCCACTTCTGGGATTATAACTAAACTTGTCATTTTTATCAGTTATATTAAATAAGTTATTATAAGTTTCCATGGACAATAAAGATGCCTCATATTCTTTTGTTGTGTCAAGTTGTCATGGGTATGGGAATGAAGATGTGTGGTCGCTTGTTGTGAAATTAAAACTCAGGATTGTGCTTCTCATCTTATTTAATTTATTCTCAAAATATTCTCAAAATGTCTTTATATTGAGATTTATTAATTATTTTTATGTTCATCAGCTGGTCTAAAATGCCTGATGCCTCATTAAAACAATTGTTATTTCCAGCCTTCTTTCTACCTAACAACAAAAACAGTCTATTAACTAATTTCAATGGGTCATTTGGAAGAAAACTAATACCTGAACCAAGGATACTTAAAGCCTGAATAATGTTTCTCCTTCTCATTTTTTCTACTTTTACCAGAAATACTCACCCTATAATTAAGAGTGTTCAGCAGATCAATATATACTCTATCATCATTATTTTTCATATCCAATGGTTTATCAATATACTTTGATTCATCCCTCACAGTTGAACCTCGTCTTCCATCTTTTGTGAGAAGAAACATTAATGTCAGAGTTAGTTTAACAGGGGGTTGAGCAGAACCCAAGAACCTTAATTCATCATTAAATATCAATACCTTTTCTTGAACAAGATGAAATATTGCTGGTTGTTCTGTCGGAATGAGTCCTGCTTTGGTTTTTGAATCCGCTGAATATTCATTGTTTTGAAGAGCATTCACAATATAATCAGGGGGTCGATTAATCTCTTCCATTTGTTGCAATAAACCTTCATCATCATATTCTAATTCTCCTCCGTCATATGATCAAAATCTTTTAACATTTGAAGTTTTTTAGGAGTATATTCTACTGTTGGAACTGTGGAAACATCTTTCATTTTTTCTTGGGAAGTTTTTCAAAGTGGATAAAATTTCTCTTGTTTTCTTTCAAATGCTTCTTCACCCATTAGTTTCTGTCTGCGTTTCTTCTTTATGTCTTCCTGTTGTTTTACAACTTTTGAAACCAACTCTTGATGTTCCTTAAATCTTCTTGCTCTTTCTTTCACATCCATTTATTTATTGGAAAATATTATTCCATGAATTGTAAAGATCAACAGGAAAATTTTCCTTTTCTTCATCATTAAAGTAGATGTGTTCAAATAAATCCTTTTCTTTAAATATTTCATCAAATTCCTTATTAACATTAATATGAGTTGTAATTTCTTCTTCACTAATACTTGCATCTCTGCTTTTCATATGTTTGCGTTGAGTTTCTTCATCAACATCAAAACCGAATGATAAATTCTTCACTCCGCTGAGATGTTTAATAATTTGTCTCGTTCCTTCTGGATTAGTTTTGAATATCCCAACACCAGCAGATTTTAGTTTCCTTAACTCACTCCTACAATGTGAATATTTTGTTGTGCCAAGGGAAACCTCCTCAAATATTTGACCTTCATTCCTCAATCGCATATGTTCCTCCACTGAAATACAGTGATAATCTTCACCTTTTACTTCTCCAGGTCTTATTGCTCTCGTTGTTGTTGATACAATGCGTATCACGGGGTGTTTTATTAGGAAATTTACAATATTCTCATTTGTACTACACAAGAACCTTGATTTATGAAAGTTTTTTTTTTCCAGAAGCAGATTTACTCACAAGATTTATAATAATAGTTGTCATTTATATATGTAATTGTTTATAAAACAAAAAATATATCCCTCAATATCTCATCTTGTTTCTCAACAATATATTTTTATTTTTAAGTCGTGTGCTTCATGTAATCCCCAAATTCCTTTTTAGGACATAATGTAGAACAATTATCTCTCCAAAAATTATTTATGTCTATTGAATTTAACTTGAATAAAATAAAAGTATTAGCTTTGTTTCTGATGGAACGACGAGGAGGTTGAAAGTACGATTGACTAAGATAAATACAATTACAAGAAGAATGTCTCCCTCTTGTGTAGTCGCTGTCCATTACTGTTTGGTTTCTCTCATTAACACAATCATCAAAGATAACGAGGTTATTTTTTATTTATCCAAATCTTGGGGAGACGATATATCATCCGTATAATCACTAATAATACACGTTATCAGTTTTGATTTCTTTTTACATCTCTGTGTATCACAAAATGGTTGTATTATATCTTCAATGTTACAATCATTTAGGTTTTTTGGAAGTTTAAATAAACCGATTATATTTTCTTTTTGAAGACTAGCATGAAAACCTCGTGAGAGTAGTTGATAATCAGGTTGAAAACTCGACTTTGTGAAAATTATTAAATTATCATAATCTAAAAAGTTGGGAGTCAGGAGCATCTTCAAAAGTAAGCAGGTTTTTCCACATCCGCTTGAACCAACTATGAGACATCTTAATGAATTTGGAAGATTTTTATGATTGTTAAATTTTATCTTATTTTCCCAAATGGGTAAAAAAATCATTCATTTATATATTTGGAAAACAGGTTATTTAATTTATTATTGGCTTTTTTAGAAACTATATTTTGTCCTCAGTTCAGGTTTAATTTCAAGATAATCCATTATTTTATTTATACAATATCTTGTGTTGATATTTCCCTGAAAATCACATCCATGAATAATATATAACAACAATCCTTTGAACATTTCTCTAATACATACAGTTTCATCCCTTGTAAGAAAAGGTGTGTTATCACCCTCATACTTTACATTTTTCTCCAATCAATCTTGTAAAGTAATTTTTGGTGTAAATCTAAAAGAATTATTTTCCTTTTTAATTTTTTTATTTTCATTAATTGTAAGATAATCACCGAATATACATTGTTTATAGGCTTTTGACTCTGTGTTTAATCCCCGTCTTTCACACGCAGGACAATTCTCAAATTTGTCATCTGTTTTGTCATCAGATTTGTCATCAGAATCAGGGAAGTATAGCATATTTATAAAGTAAAACTATACTTAAACTGAAATTCATCTGTACTTTCAGTTGCATATTGACTCATATTTAATAATATTACCATCGATATCTATGTACTGTTTTTCATTACCAGATTCAACTACAACATTTTTTATATTAAAGGTAATTTTAAAATGATCCTTAACTACTATTGAACGAAATGTCATTTCACCTGATAAATTAACATCCTTTATTTCATCAGGATTTACATCTTTCGGGTTGTTGAAAAAAATACAAATTTCTCCTTGCCTATTACAGATGGTCTTATCTTTTCTTTCTAAAGCTTCATCCATCAGGTTTTTGTTTTTTGATACTTTTTCTTGTTTCATTGCTTTTTCTAGTTTTGAATATATTACCAGAAGGAGAGGAGAAATTTTTGTTGGAGATACTTTAATTGATCTTCTCCCAGGTGCACTAAAAGCCCTTCCACTGAAGGAAATTGAAGAACTCATCATATCCACCAAAATTGTTTTTATCCAATAGTTGTTATATTTATCTTTGTTCAATTTTACATCCTTGACATATTTCGCAGTATGTTTTACAAATGAAGAGATTGATTGAAACTTGTATTTTGTGTCTTGATACATTGTATTTATAAAGTGAAAAAAGTTGGAGGATAAAATGGTTTTAAGCACAGATTCACCTATAAATTAAACGAAATTTTCATCAAGAAAATTTTAGTTTAAGCAAAGTTTTATTATATAAATATGGTGAATACAACGTACTGCGATGTTTGTAATCACGAATATAAACATCATAAAAAACACCTTCGAACCAACAAACACACATTTAATCTATTTCATCAAATATCCTCTTGAGTTGGAAAGAAAACATTGTGATATCTGCTCAAAGGTTGTTTTGAAGAGTAGTTCTAATAGACATCTTCAATCACAAAAACTCAAGAATAATGAGTTTAAAGTAAAGGGAGACTATTACATTGAAAACACTGATGGGGCATTTAAAGGGCATACAAAAATAAGGATTTTTCAATTTGGAGAACCCGGTCCATCATCAATAGCTGAATCAATTGAAATAGTGAAACCTGATGTTGAAAAAGTTATTAGAAAGACATTAAAAGAAATGAAAACTTTAAAGTTTTATATGGGAGCGAAAATGAATATGAAAAGACAAGATGAAGAACAAACTCCTTATATGAGAACAGATCTTCATTTTATAACATCATTTCAAGATTTTTTGAATAGTGGGGTTTATGAAGAACTATCAAGACAAGAGGAGGATGTTGATAATACAGTGGTAGGAAGTGGATTTCATATTAAAAAAAATCATCTTTTTAGATTTACACATTCTAAAATCAAACCCTCTTAAAGCTTCTTCTTATATTGAATTACAAAAAGAAATAAAACTAAAGAAGGCAGGTATTAATATTAAGAACAATGATAATAAATGTTTTCTCTGGTCTGTTCTTGCTCACTTACATCCACCAAATTGTAATTCAGAAAGAGTAAAACAATATATGAAATATGAGAATACCTTGGACATTAAAGATTTTAAATTCCCAATGCCACTAACAGATATTCCTAAATTTGAGAAAAAAAATAATCTTTCTATTAATGTATATGGATTAACAGATACAAACAAAGTTCAAATATTAAAAATTTCAAACAACTATAAAAATGAAGAAACACACATTGATATTTTATATTTTAGTGTTGGAAATAATTCACATTACACATACATCAATAATTTATCAAGATTTATCTCTTCTTAGGTATTCATAACAGCAAACAAAATATATCCTTGTAAGCAATGTCTTAATTCATTTCATACAAAAGAACAATTAGAACAACATTCAAATAAACCAAGGTCACCCGCAGGGTGACCCGTATCTTGCCAAAAGGTGACCACGTGTGACTTCTTTAATGTCACACTGAGGTGAACAGAGCTGCTATCCACCAGGAGCGACTCCTTGAGGAATATATGCCTACGAGAGATTCCGATGAGAATCGTTCTACAGAGTAACCTTGAAAAATATGCTTTTGCCTCATAACATCACCAAATGACGTCATAATGTCTCAAGCTTGACATATATAGAAAGCACTCATCGAGGTGTTCAATTTGAGGTACTACACGATATGGTTCCTAAAACTTGAAAATTTGACCTTGGGGTCAAATATGTTTGACCTCAGGCGCTAACCATGAAGGTCAATGCCAATCGCCACCAAAAATTAATCAGCTGAGTGCCAGACCATATACTACATTGCCATAAAGTTTGGAGACGATTCTATTAAAATTACTCAAAAAATAAGGGTTTCGTCGACTCCCCTGATTTGCGCAAAGTGACCTTGACCTTTGACCTTGACCTTCAAAATTTTATGCGCTGAAAGGGACCTCTATAGGCCTCTGACATGCGAAGTTACAAAAATTTCCAATGATAACTGTGCTCTGCAGAGTGATTTATACGTGATTACAGACAAAAAAAATGAATAAATAAAAAACATATGAAGGTCAAGGCCAATCGACACCAAAAATTAAGCAGCGGAGTGTCAGACCATGAACTATATTCCCATGAAGTTTGAAGACGATCCGATCAAAATTACTCAAAAAATAAGGGTTTCGTCAACTCCCCTGATTTACGACAAAGTGACCTTAACTTTGACCTTCAAAATTTTGTGCGCTGAAAGGGACCTCTATAGGCCTCTGATATGCGAAGTTACAAACATTTCCAATGATAACTGTGCTCTGCAGAATTTTTATACGTGATTACAGACAAACAAACAAACAAAAACAAACAAACAAAAAAAAACATACAAGCTGACGAACATATCTTGCAAAAACTTTGTTTTGACAAGATAAATATTGTAGTAATCATAAATCGGCTGTAATTACAATGCCGAAACCTGGTAAAAAGATTTCTTTTGAAGATTATAACAAATCTATCATGCACCCATTTGTGATATACGCTGATTTTGAATGTATCCTAAAAAAGATAAATATTGCTTCTCCTAATCCAAAAGAATCACATACAAATAAATATCAAAAACATATTCCTTGTGGTTTCTGTTATTATATCAGATCATCTGTTGGAGAAAAGTATAATAAACTTGAACATTATAGTGGAAAAAAAGCTTCACAAGTTTGTAAAATGATAATAAAAGGATTGTATAAGACTAACTAAATTAATGAAAGAAACAAATGAACCGATGAAATTAACCGAAGAAGAAAAATTAGAATTTAGAAAGAACAATATCTGTCATATTTGTGAGGGGGAAATTGAGGAGTCTAAAGTTAGGGATCATTGTCATCTTCATGGTAAATATAGAGGTCGCGCTCATTCCTGTTGTAATCTTAATTATAAATTTCCTTCTTTTATTCCAGTCTTTCTTCACAACAGCGCCAACTATGATACACATCTATTTATAAATGAACTTTCAAAAACACCAGGGAATATTTCTGCCATAACAAACACAAGTCAAAATATATTTCATTTGGAAATATGATATTCACAAAACCTTAAACTCATATTAGGTTTCTAGATTCTTACAAGATTATGGGAACACCACGAGCCGACCTAGCATCAAATCTCGGCTCCATGGGGTCTTTTCCAAATCTTAATTCATTCTTTCCAAAAGAGGAAATTCTAACTAAAGAGGAAATTCAGATTAAAGAGAGAATTCAAAGTAAAGAGGAAATTCTAATTAATGAGGAAATTAATGAAGAAATTCTTACTGAAGATGAAATTCTATTTATCAAGAAAATTCAAACAATGAATGAAATTCTAACTAAAGAGGAAATTCTGATTAAAGATGAAATTCTGATTAAAGAGGGAATTCTAACGAGAGAGGAAATTCAAACAAGGAATGAAATGCAAAGCAAAGAGAAAATTCTTACAAGTAAGGGAATTTATCCTTATGATTATATGGATTCATTTATGAGATTTAAAGAAACACAACTTCCTTCAAAAGAAAGTTTCTATAATAACCTTTATGAAGAGGAGATAAGTGATAAGGAATATAAACACGCACAAGAAATATGGAAAATATTTAAGATAAAGAACTTTGGAGAATATCATGATTTGTATCTCAAAACAGATGTTTTATTGTTCGCTGATGTGTTTGAAGCTTTTAGATCACTCTGTCATAATAAAAATTGTTATGGATTAGATCCTGCCCACTATTTCACAGTTCCTGGTTTCGCTTGGAGTGCAATGTTGAAAATGACAAAACAAGATATAGATTTTATCAGTGATGTAGATATGCTTTTGATGATTGAGAAGTCTAAGAGAGGTGGAATATCACAAGTATGTTCAAAAAGATATGCTAAAGCAAATAATAAATATCTTCCAAATTATGATAGTTAAAAAGATAGTAATGATTTGATGTACTTTGATGCTAATAATTTGTATGGATGGGCAATGTCTCAATCTCTGCCTTGTAGTAAATTAGAGTGGGTGGAATAAAAGGATTATGAAAAGGCTTTGATGAATATTGTTATTTCTTCTAAAGAGGAATTTAATGAGGAAGAAGGTTATTATTTTGAAGTTGATTTGAGGGACCCGAGTGATCTTCATAATAAGCATAAAGACCTTCCTTTTGCATGTGAGAAAGAAACCCCAAAGAAAGAATGGTTAAGTGATTATCATAAAAGTTTTAATATTAAAGGCAAATCAACAGAAAAGTTATTAACAACATTCTATGATAAAGAGGGATATGTTTTGCATCAGAGAAGCTTAAAACAGTTTTTGAGAGAAGGATTGAGAGTCGCTAAAATTCATGGAGTTTTAAAATTTAAACAAAGTCCTTGGATGAAAAAGTATATTAAATTCAATACAGATATGAGAACAAATATAAAAGTAAAATTTGAAGGGGATTTCTATGAGTTGATGAATAATGCTGTCTTTGGAAAGACAATGGAGGATGTAAGAAACAGGCAAAACATTAGATTTGCAACATCTTGGAAAGAAGCTTCGAGATTGATAAATAAACCAAGTTTTAAGAGAGAAGAGGTTTTTTCAGAGAACTTTTCTGCTATTCATATGGAAAAGGAAAGTATTGTAATGGATAAACCAATTTATATTAGAACAGCAGTTCTTGATTTATCAAAGATATTGATGTATGATTATTTGTACAATGGCTTAAAGAAAGAGTATGGTGAAAATGTTTCATAGTTGTATATGGACACTGATAGTTTTATCCTCGATATACAAACTGATGATGTTGAGAAAGATATGAAGAAAAATATTGGAGTGCATGATACAAGTAATTTTTGGAAGAAGAGTGAGTTATTTTCCAAAAAGAATGAAAAGGTTATTGGTAAGTTTAAGGATGAGTTGGGTGGAAAAGTAATGAGTGAGTTTATTAGATTGAGAGCAAAGGCATAAGCTTATAAGTATGGTGATCAGATTGATAAGAGGTAAAGGGAATAAAGAAATATGTAAGAAAGAAATCAATGACTTTTCAAAATTATCGTAATTGTTTGATGAATAAGAAAGAAGAATATAGGAAAATGAATACAATAAGAAGTTATAAACATAACATATAGAGTGAAGAAGTATATAAAAAGGCATTAGGAGCCTTTGATGATAAGAGATTTATTTTAGATAATGGAATAGATTGTGTTCCATATGGATATTGTATGATAGAGTGTATAGAATAGATTGTGTTTTAACGATGGGAAGATGCGTTAGGGTTTTTTTAAGGGCTACTGCCGCATTTTTTCATAATATATAAATGGTCAAACCAAGTATTAATCAAACTAAAGAGTGTAGAAAATCTCAGTCTTGGTATATAAATGGAAAACATAATGAATGTGAAAAATATCAAATAAGTCTTGTTGAAAAAATAACTAAAACAAAGGTAAATAAAACAAATAAGTGAATCAATTTAAAAACTCGTAAGTTAGAGGATGTAAAGAAAAAATAAATATCCTTGAATGGACTGAAAACTTTGATGGTTATCAATTGAACAATGAAAAAATAATTTACTATTATCTCAAAATGATATGTGGCTCAGGAGGTGGTCAAACAAGAGCATTAAGAGAAGTTTATCATTTCGTAATGGCACAAAAGGGGTATCTTAAAAAATATAAAGATTCAAATGTTTTGTTTTTAAATATTTTAGATGGGGATTATTGTGCAAAGAAAATTAATCTATTGAAGGAATTTGAGAATGAACAAATATTTATAGGTTCAATGAGTGAGCTCAACAATATGCATTGGTTATTTCAAAAAGAGTGTCCCGAGGCTTACATGTTTCAGATATTTCTTTAGAATCACCTTTAACAAATCACATTACTACTTTACTTCTTGAACAAATCTTTATCTTATTGCATTGGTTATTTGAAAAAAAGTGTCCCGAGGTTACAAGGGGAGACAAATAAATATACCTTGGGATAAAAAGGGGGTTTACTTTTTGGGAAAAAAAAATATGAATCGCTGAAAATCCCCCATTCATTTACATGGGGAAAAGTGAGCCAGAATCAGTATATTCACCCTACTATGGTTATACTTTAATTTTAAATTATTATATAAATAGTCATACATTAATGACTTTGACAAGTCAAGAATTGATTTTCTTATATAAATGGGTTTATCCATTTCAATACTCTCTTTTTTCAAATGAATAGCACAAATGTTCTCTGAAAACACCTCCGCTTGTTCAAAACTTGGTCCATTAATTAACTTTGAAGCCTGTTTCCAATATGGAGAAAGTCTTCTGTTTTGTCGATTCCTAACATTTTCCATAGTCTTTCCAAATACAGAATTATTCATAAATTTATAAAAGTCCTCAAAATCTGTTTTTGCTTCTGTTCTCCTTTTTGTATTAAAATCAATATATTTCTTTAACCAATGACTGTTTAAATATCAAAATTTGATGAATTTTTCTCACTCTCAACCCAGCAGATAAATATTGTCTCAGGTTCCTTTGATGTAAAACATAACTTTCTTTATCATTTAATGTTGTAAGTCGTTTTTCTGGAGATTTACCTTTTATATTAAATGATTGTTGGTAATCACTTAACCATTCTTTTCTTGGACTTTCTTTATAAGGGGCATAAGGTCGGTCTTTATGTTTGTTATGAAGTTCTTCTGGATATTTTAAATCAACCTCAAAATAATATCCAACTTCAGCTTCATCCAATTCTTTTTGAGAGGAGATAACAATGTCAAGTAAAACTTTTGCATAATGTTTTTCTTTAACCCATTTAAGTTTTCCAGAAGGTAAAGATTGAGACATAGCCCACCCATACAAATTGTTAGCATCATAATACATCAGGTAAGAGTTGTCCTCATTCTTATTATAATCAGGAAGATATTTGTTATTTGCTTTAGGATATCTCTTGGAACACACTTGAAATATTACTCCTCTTTTGGCCTTCTCTATCATTAAAAGCATATCTATGTCACTGATTAATTCCAAATTTTGTTTTTTCATTTTTAACATAGAACTCCAAGACAAGCCCGGGGTGGGGTAATAGTGAACGGGGTCGAATCCATAAGAATTTTTATTTTGACAGACTGTTCTAAAAGTTTCAAACACATCAACCAATAACAATACATCAGTTTCAAGATACAAATAATGATATTCTCCAAGATTCTTTGCATTAAACTTCTCCCCAACCTTTTTTGCTTGTGTATAATCTCTCTCAGAAATATGAGTTTTATTTAACTTTCCATAGAAACTTTCCCTTGAAGGAAGTTGTGTTTCTTTAAACTTCTCAAATGAATCCACAGAGTCATACGGATATATTCCATTTTGTGATAAGAGATCAATCTCTTCTTGATTTGAGAAATATGATTTATGATTCGGGGAATTTTTTACATTTGATACTAAGTTAGATAATGGACTTGCCATAAACTTGTATGTGTCAAGAAATCTGATATGGGTTATGGGGGATGTATGAATTGTTTTTGTGAATGAGATGTATTTTTGTTCTGTGTTAGGAATGGCAGAAATATCTCCAGATGTCTTTGAAAGTTCATTTATAAATAGATGTGTGTCATAGTGAGTGTTGTTGTGAAGAAAGACAGGAATAAAATTTGGAGGCTTGTAATTAAGATTACAAAGGGAATGAGCTAGACCTCTATATTTACCAGTAAGATGATAGTGATCCCTAACCTTGACATCTCCCTCAATTTCTCCTCACAAATATGAGAGATACTGTTCTTTCTAAATTGCTCTTTCTCCCCCTTTGTTAATAACATTGATTTTTAGGTTTTCACCATTATTTCTCTTAGTCTGATACAGTCTTTTTTCAATTGTCTTACAAACTCCTCTGAGGCATCTTCTCCTCCATAAAGTTCTAACTTGTTGTATTCATCACCAACAGATGATTTGATAAAATAAGAGAAACCACAAGGAGTATGTTTTTGATATTTATTTGTGTATGATTTATTTGGATTTGGAGAAACAGTATCTATCTTTTCAAGGATACTTTCAAAATCAGCATATATCGCAAACAGATGTTTTATAGATTTGTTAAAATCTTTGAATGATATGTTTGAACCTGCTTTTGGTAAATTGATTACGGTTGAATTCTGATTACAATATTTCGAATATTTAATCATTCTTTTGTGTGAAAGGAGTTGAGACATCTTTTTCAAGGATAGGTTTTACTTTTTCTCTTATATAGTTGTGATTTGGTTAATCTTGAGAATCTTTTGATGAAAGCATAATGTGATTTTTCCTTTGAAGTAAAGTGGAGCAGGTCAATGTGTGTTTCATCATTTTTATAGTTGTTTGAAAATTTTAATATCTGAACTTTGTATCCGTTAATCCATATGCATTAACAGATAGATTATTCATTTTCTCAAATTTAGGAATATCTATCAATGACATTGGAAACTTTAAATCTTTAACATTAAATGTATTCTCGTATTTCTTATAATGTTCAACCCTTTCAGGATTCCATTGTGGAGGATGCAAGTAAGCAAGAACAGACCATATAAAAACATTTATTCTCTTTGTTTTGAATATTAACAACTGCTTTCTTAAGTTTTATCTCTTTTGGTAAATCAATATAAGAAGAAGCTTGAAGAGGATCTGATTTTAAATTGTATTTCTAAATGTGTATTTCTGATGTGTATTTCTAAAAAGATTATTTTTGTCAAAGTAAATCCACGACCTAGTACAGTGTTATCAACACCTTGTTCTTGTCTCTGGAGTTCATCGTAAACATCACATCTTACAAATCTTGAAATGATGAGATAAAGTGAGGATTTGTCCTCATATTGGGAGTAGTTTCATCGTCTTGTCTTACCATTTTCAATTTTACTCCCATATAAAACTTTAAAGTTTTCATTTCACTTAATGTGTTATTAATTATCGTTTCAATGCTTTGTTTAACCATATCAACAGCTTCCATGATTGAAGATGGTCCAGGGTCTTGAAAACGAAACAATCTTATTTTTATATGCCCTTTAAATGCCCCATCAGTGTTTTCAATGGAGAATTTAGCTCCCCTTTCTTCATTGTTCTTGTGTTTGTGTGATTGAAGGTGTTTATTATAATTTTTTCTAAAGAATATCATTATCACATCCATCACAATATTTTCTTTCTTGGTCAAGTGGAGATATTTGTCTGAAAATATTGAATGTGGGTTTGTTGGTTTGAAGGTGTTTTTATAATATTTATTTTCATGATTACAAACATCGCAGTATGTTGTATTCACCATATTTATAAAATAAAACTTTGCTTCAAATAAAATGTTCTTGATGAAAATTTCGTTTAATTTAGAGGTGAATCTGTGCTAAAAACCATTTTATCCTCCAACTTTTTTCACTTAATAAATACAATGTATCAAGACACAAAAGACAAGTTTCAATCAATCTCTTCATTTGTAAAAGATACTGAGAAATATGTCAAGGATGTAAAATGGAACAAAGATAAATATAACAACTATCGGATAAAAACAATTATGGTGAATAATATGAGTTCTTCAATTTCCTACAGTGGAAGGGCTTTTGGTATATCTGGAAGAACATCAACTAAAGTATCTCTAACAAAAGTTTTCCTCTCCTGGTAATATATTCAAAACTAGAAAAAGCAATGAAACAAGAAAAAGTATCAAAAAATAAAAACCTTATGGATGAAGCTTTAGAAAGAAAAGATAAGACCATCTGTTAATATGCATGGAGAAATTTGTATTTTTTTCAACAACCCTAAAGATGTAAATCCTGATGAAATGAAGGATGCTAATATATCAGGTGAAATGACATTTTGTTCAATAGTAGTTCAGGATCATTTTAAAATTACCTTTAACACAAAAACAATGTAGTAGTTGAATCGGTGAATGAAAAAAGTATATAGATATCGATGGTAATGTTTTTTTCAACTAATTAAATACGAGGCATAATTCAACTGAAGATTTTGAAGATTATGAGAGTGATGACAGTTATGATACCGAGAGTTTGTGTTCAAACAATAGTTATGAAAGTAGTTTTATAGATGATTGTGAAAGTACCGAAGATGATACTGAAGATGAATTTTAGTTGAAGTAAAGTTTTTTACTTTTAAAATATGTTAGATCTTGAGCCTCTTGAATTCCCTGATTCTCCATATGACAAATTTGAGAATTGTCCTGCGGATGAAAGACGGGGACTAAACACATTGTGAAAAGCCTATAAACAATGTATATTCTGTGATTATCTTCTAATTAATGTTAATAAAAAATATAAGAAGGAAAATAATTATTTTAGATTTGCACCAAAAATGAAGTACTTTACAAGATTGATGAGAGAAATGAATGCAAAGTATGAGGGTGATAACACACCTTTCCTTAAAATTGAAGAAACTGAACATAGAGAAATGTTCAAAGGATTGTTGTTATATATTAGTCACGATTGTCATTTTCAGGGAAATATCAACACAAGATATTGTATAAATAAAATAATGGATTATCTTGAAATTAAACCCGAACTTAGGATAAAATATAGAGTTTCGAAAAAAAGGCAATAATCAATTAAATAACCTGTTTTCCAAATATATAAATGAATGATTTTTTTTACCCATTTGTGAAAATAAGATAAAATTTAACAATCATAAAAATCTTCCAAATTCATTAAGATGTCTCATAGTTGGTTCAAGCGGATGTGGAAAAACCTACTTACTTTTAAAGATGCTCCTTCCTCCCAACTTTTTAGATTATGATAATTTAATAATTTTCACAAAGTTGAGTTTTCAACCAGAGTATCAACTCCTCTCACAAAGTTTTAATGATGGTCTTCAAAAAGAAGATATAATCGGTTTATTTAAATTTCAAAACAAACTAAATGATTACAACATTAAAGATATAATGCAACTATTTTGTGATACACAGCGATATAAAAAGAAATCAAAGCCGATAACTTGTATTCTTCTTTATAACACGGATGATATACCTTCCCCCCAAGATTTGGATAAATCAAAAAAAAAAACCTCGTTATCTTTGATGATTGTGTTAATGAGAGAAAACAAACGGTATTGGACAGCGACTACACAAGAGGGAGACATTCTTCTTGTAATTGTATTTATCTTAGTCAATCAAACTTTCAACTCCCTCGTCGTACCATCAAAAACAATGCTTATACTTTTATTTTATTCAAGTTAAAACCAATAGATATAAACAATTTTTCCAGAGGTAATTGTTCTACATTATGTCATAAAAATGAATTTGTGGATTACATGAAGCACAAGACTGAAAAATATAAATATATTGTTGTGAAACAAGATGAGATATTAAGGGATATATTTTCATATATAAATGACAACTATTATTATAAATCTTGTGGGTAAATCTGCTTCTGGAAAAAAACTTTCATAAATCAAGGTTCTTGTACAGTAGAAATGAGCATATTGTAAATTTACTTCAAAAACACCCCATGATACGCATTGTATCAACAGCAACTAGAGCAATAAGACCTGGAGAAGTAGAAGGTAAAGATTATTACTATATTTCAGAAGAGGAACATATGCGATTGAGGAATGAAGGCCAATATTTGAGGAGGTTTCTCTTGGTACAACAAAATATTCACATTGTAAGATTGAGTTAAAAAAACTAAAATCTGATGGTCTTGGGATATTAGAAACTTATCCAGAAGGAATGAGACAAATTATTAAACATCTGAGCGGGTTAAGATTTTATCATTCGGTTTTGATGTTGATGAAGAAACTCAACGCAAACATGTGAAAAGCAGAGATACAAGTATTAGTGAAGAAGAAATTACAACTCGTATTAATGTTAATGAAGAATTTGATGAAATATTTAAAGAAAAGGATTTATTTGAACACATCTACTTTAATGATGAAGAAAAGGAAAATTTCCCTGTTGATCTTTACAATTCATTAAATGATATTTTCCAATAAATAAATGGAAGCGAAACAAAGAGCAAGAAGATTTAAGGAACATCAAGAGTTGGTTTCAAATGTTGTAAAACAACAGTAAGACATAAAGAAGAAACGCAGACAGAAACTAATGGGTGAAGAAGCATTTGAAAGAAAACAAGAGAAAATTTTTAAACCAATTTTAAAAAGATCCCAAGAAAAAAATTATAGATGTTTCCACAGTTCACACATTAGAATATACTCCAAAAAAACTTCAAATGTTAAAAGATTTCAGTCAAATGACAGAGGAAGAATGAGGGCATATAGGAGCTTTTGATGATGAAGGATTATTTCACCAACTGGAAGAGATTAATCAACCCCCTGATTATATTGTGAATGCTCTTCAAAACAATGAATATTCAGCAGATTCAAAAACCAAAGCAGGAGTCATTGCAACAGAACAACCAGCAATATTTCATCTTGTTCAAGAAAAGGTATTGATATTTAATGATGAATTAAGGTTCTTGAGTTCTTCTCAACCCCTTGTTGAACTAACTCCGAGAATAATGTTTCTTGTCACAAAGATGGAAGACAATGTTCAACTGTGAGGGATGAATCAATGTATTTTGATCAACCATTGGACATGGAAAATAATGATGATGGAGTATATATTGATCTGCTGGACCCTCTTAATTATAGGGCTAGTCTTTCTGGTAAAAGTAGGAAGAATGAGAAGGAGAAACACATTATTCAGGCTTTAAGTATCCTTGGTTCAGTTGTTAGTTTTCTTCCAAATGACCCATCACAATTAGATAATAGACTGTTATTGTTGTTTGATCGTAAGAAGGCTGGAAATAACAATTGTTTTAATGAAGCATCAGCCATTTTAGACCAGTTGATGAACATGAAAATAATTAATAAATGTCTATACAAAGACATTTTATCTCATATTAAATAAGATGAGAAGCACAATCCTTTGTTTTAATTTCACAAGCGACCACACATCTTCATTCCCATACCCCCGAATACTTAACACAACAAAAGAATATGAGGCGTCTTTCTTGTCCTTGGAAACGTATAATACCTTATTTAATATAACCGAGAAAATGTCAAGTTCAGTTATAATCCGGGAAGTGGAGACAAAACGATAACAGTTTCACCCGGAGCATATGAGATTTCTCAAATATCTTCCGAAATTGTTCGTCTTATGAAAGAACAGGGTGATGAACCAAAAAATATTGTTATAGAAATTCAAAAACATATTTCAGAATAAATTATTAAACTTAAAAATAACTACAAGGTTGATTTCACAATTGATAATTCATTTAGAGAGTTATTGGGTTTCTCCTCAAAAAATATTGAAACGAATGGGACGTTTTACAGTGATAATGTCATTCAAATATCCTCAGGAATAAACTCGGTATTAATTCACTGTGATTTGATTGATTGTGCTTATAATGATGGAAAAAGAATAAATACAATATTTTCATTCAGCACATACTCAACCCCAATTGATTATAAATTCAATATGGAACCAAAAAATCTGGTTTATCTACGTGTGTCAGGAAAAACCATATACAGAGTAAATTTTAGGATAACCGACCAAGATAATCGTATGATTTCTTTTAATGGAGAAATTATATCAATCAGAATTCACCTACGTGAATTTTTCCAATAAATAAATATGATGGTTATTGTGAGGAAACACGAGTTGGGAAAATATAAAATAATTACAGGAGATGGGATGTTCTTTTCCCAATACTACAAGGGTGAAGGTATGTATCTTGGTCGAGGATACTATAAACCTAAGAGACAAAGGGGTGTTGGACATCAATTTAGAGGAGATAGGATCATTGATACTCTAATGGGTATAGGTTCAACTATTCTTAAACAAAAAGTCCGAATTGGTTTAACTGCTTCTGTTGTGGGAATGTTATTGGGTGCTATAAAGAGTATAAAAGATGCCCAAAATGAATCTCATAAATTACAAGCAATAAAATAAATTGAGAAAGGCAAAACTCAGTTGTCTCCCCAAGAATGACAGAAAATAATTCAAATACTTGGGTCAGGGTTCCAAAAGTTTTAACATCTTTTTTCCTAAATATATACAAGTCTGGAAGCAATTGATAGTATCTATGATTTGGATGATACCATTGTCACCTCAAACTCTATGAAAAAAGAAGATTTCTTCAAGGTCAATGCAATAACTGGAACAGACTGGAATGCAAATGGAACAAAAAGTTTTGAAATAAATTATCAACAAACTTATTTGAATCTATCCGAAAGTTTCTTGTTGTGTAAATTTGCATTCACTAAGGCTGGGAAGAACATAAGCACTCCACTCGTCAATCATTTATTCCGGAAAATGTTTGATAGTGTTCGTTTGTACATTGGAACACAAGAAGTTGAAGCGGTTGATTGTCTCTGCTGTATCTGAAATGATGAAATTTACACGATATTCATTTGGTGATAGAATGGGAAAGTGGGCTGTCAATGGTTTTATTCCTGCTATGTCAACGGGAACAAACATAGACCCTTGATATAGTCAAAGGAAAGGAATGTATAATGATGATACAAAAGCAGATAATAGTTTTACTGTGGCAGTTCCTCTTAAAGGTATATTTGGATTTTGTGATCATGATAAAGTTCTGTATGGTCTTAAAATTAGATTTCAACTACAAAGGAATGATAATGAAAATAGATTACTTTTTGTGTTGGTAGTGCTTTTGGGAATCAGAATAAATTTGTAATTGATGAAATGAGTTGGTATATGAGTGAATATACTCCTAATCTTAAAACAGAAGAGATGTTGAATAGAAGAATTAACTCAAAGAAAACACTCAATGTATCATACCTGAAAAGAAGATGTCAACACGTTAAACTGAACCAAACCACTTACACCTGGAATTTGGGTGTTCTGGAAGGAAAGCCATGATATCTTTGGATAATTAAAAAAAAAACAGATGGTGATACTGCTACTGATAAGAATAATGCATTGAGTGATAATGCTAAGGTGAAACTTCTTCATGTTTCTCCAGATGGAACATTTTATCCATGAGATAGATTGGAAATTAATTGGGAAAAAAATGATTATGCTGAAGCACACAAGTCTTACCAAAAGGTGTGTGAAAGTAATGGAAATAAAGAACCTATTTTGGATATGACAGCATTTAAAAGTTTGTATACAATCAATGCGTTTGACCTGAGTGCTCAAAAGGAAACTATAAAGTTTAATCGAGTGGATACTTCCCTATACATTGAAAGAGGAGAGAGTGAAGAAGTTGATACATATTGTTTGCTTTTGGAAAAAAACAGAATTACAGATTAATACAGATAATGGTGTTATGATTAGCCTCACGTAATTTTTTTGTTAAATAAATGAGTGTAAAAGTGTCAACTGGGTTTTTTGTTAATCAAATCAATCTTCATAAACTATTATCTTGTGTTCAAAATCAAAAGCATTGTACAATTAACATTAACACAATTCAGAGAAAAGGAACAGTAAGAATTGATGTTTTGCTCACAAGAGAACAGGTGAAAATCTTGAACGATACTGGCTCACTTAAAATTAAAATGTCAAAACCAATGTTGAAGAAATATTCAATAAGAGAGACGTGTGGAGGAATTTTCCCATTTCTAATTCCTTTATTTGCTGGTTGAAGTGCGGCTGGAGCAGTGTCGGGTCGTATTTCAGCCGCGGTGTGAACTGCCAACGAAAGGAAGGCTCAACTCCAGGCTCAAAAGAATTGGAAAGACATAACAAAGAGTTGGAGAAACAAATTAGTGGAAGTGGTGTAATTGTGGATTTTGCTGAAAAACTTGAAAGTCTGCCTGTAAAAGTGAGATTGTGAGTTGGAGATATGCTTTCTTCTATCGCACAAGCAGGTGTAAAATTAACTAAAAGGGGTAATGGATTGTATCTTTCTAATAAATAAATGAGCATTGATGAGTGGTTCAAAGAATTTGAAAAGAAAACAACATCAAATTTAGAATTTGTCAAATATTGTAAGAAATTAAAAATTCATAATGTGGTTATTTGTATGAGAGATCAATTAACAAATTTGTCGAAACATACAAAGAATATTATTATGAACTTAGAAGATAATAATGGGAACGATTCTCATTGGTTTTTTATTTTTAATAGTCAAGACAAATATTTTGATAGTTTTGGTCTTCCACCACCTGTTGAAGTCATAAAATTCTTACACAATGGTGTTTATCAAACATTTCAAGTCCAAGAATGAAATTTCAAGTGTTGTGGTCTATTATGTCTCTATGTGTTATTTCAACTCAACAAAAATAAATTTTTTCATGACATTATTTTTAATCTAATCTTCTTCTTCTTTCGGCTGCTCCCGTTTGGGGTCGCCACAGCGGATCATCCGTATGATCCGCATAGTGATTTGGCACATGTTTTACGCCGGATGCCCTTCCTGACGCAACCCTGGTCGCCTCTTACGACACAGGGATATGGTACACCTATTTCAACCGGGGTATACACCCACCCAGTATATTGGTACTCATTTCGCCGACCTCAGAAGGATGACAGGCTGAGTCAACCCCCTGGTGTATTAATTCAGTGGCCCAACGGGGCTTGAACTCAGGATCTTTTGGATCCCAAGCCGCTGCCCTAACCACTGCGCCAACACCAGGCTTATTATTTTTAATCTAATATAAATGACTTATGTTGGTGAAGATGGTTCTATCTTTGGTGTATCCCAATAACTGGATATTGATTTATCAAATTATTACACAAAGGCACAGGCTGAACGACAGAAATATCGTATAACAAAAAATATTAATATGAAAAATGCTTATAAATTAATAAATTATCCAAGCCCGACTGACGCGAATGACTTGGTGAGATTAAGTGATTTATCATAATATATATCCATAAATAAACAGGCTGTGCATTCCAAAGATACAGAAGTGTTGATGTTATCTCCAGGTCATACAGAATTCACAGTTCGAATTAAAATAAATTTTTATCAAGAAGCGCATCTCGTTTATATGAGAATAGAACAATCGGGGTATGATATGAATGATTTAGGGTATAATTGGTCATTTAAAATTAACCTAGAATACCTGGAACAATTAAATCAGTCTCGGGAGGAAGAATATTATCCACTTGGTGCTGAGAATGAGCTTTGTGGAAGCGCAATTAGTAAACAACAAATAAAAGAATTTAATATGGGTAAATATAATGATGGTTTTGCCCTAGTTTATATCAAGGAATACAAAAAAACAGGATTATTTATAATAAGTAAGGAAATACAAAATGATTTTACTATCGGAAGATGGGGAGGTGTTTCTTGTCATAATATTAAACTGTCATATATATCTAATCCATAAATGACAGCAAGAAGGCTTCAAGAAAATTATCATTTCTGTGTCTCAGCATACCTTCAAGAAAAGGGTATTCGGTATTTTAATAAATATGTTCTCCAACATAAGAATGAGGTGTTTTCAATAAAAAATTGGTTTTTTTTGTTAGGGTTAGGGTTAGGGTTAGGGTTAGGCATTAACATTACTGATGTTAATGAACCAACAACTTTGCATTTAATTAAAACTTGCATAACCCGTGCTCTGCGCGACATGTTGGGGTGGGTGTGTTTGAGAAAGGAACTGATGCAGAGTATCAGTAGTAATTTTACTTTAATGCAGTAATTTGAATATGATTTCACTGTTTCAGAACCATTTTATTTACTTTTTTTGTACCATGCACCTCATATGGTCTTTGAGATAATGTAAGCCGAATATCACGTTACTCGAGCGCAGAACAAAGTCGAAGATAGCGTGACACGAAACCAAGCTGTAATTTTTTTTTTGTTAGGGTGAGGGTTAGGGTTAGGGTTAGGACAGAGAGAGACAAATGGACAGATAGACAGACAGAAAGAGACAGATAGACAGACAGATAGAGACATATAGACAGACAGACACTCGCACAAACACACACATGCACGTGCGTGTTCCTCACTTTGAAGTCGGATCTTTCAAGATTAGAGGAGATAACAGCATTGCTTCCCAGTCGGTAATGGTATCTCTCATTTCTCTGAAAATTCGAATGTCTTCAAGAAAGTCGTTTATTTTTTTTCCCATTCGTTAAATAAATCAGACAATTCTTTCTCCACACTTGTAATGAACGATGGGGAGAACCTGTAAGAAAATGACATACAATAATTATTGGTCGTACAGCGATTTAATTCTGTTTCAAACAATAAATAATAAATTCGGTTGAGAATCTCACCTGTCATCTGGTGAAAACGAATGATCCGTAAGGTTCTCGTAAGAATCTGAATGCTCCATTCTCTGAATGAAACATGCTGGGCACGCAGCTTGGGTTTATACGAACCGTGAGTCATGACGTCATGGGAGATTTCCCAACAATGGATTTTCCAGGCTGTATACCAGATGGGAAATGACAGTTCGGGTGAGGCAGCTTGGGAAAGACGTGTGCGATACATTCTCAAGCAGTCTAACTTATTTAAACACGAAAATCCCTCTCTCTATTGAGTGCAGCCTGTGGCTGCTGGTTGCATCATTGGTTGGGACGCGGCTATGCCACTGATGCAGTGTCCCCCTTACCAGTTCACTGGTACTCATTTTGCGGACCTCGGACGGATGACAGGCTGAGTCAACCTCCTGGTGTATTTAATTCAGTGGCCAACGGGGCTTGAACTCAGGACCCTAGGATCCCAAGCCGCCACCGAACCACTAAGCCAATACCTGGCTTTAACACGAAAATGAAAATACTTTAAATTATTTTGATGAAACTTACGTTTTAAAGCCTGTTCGTGTTCTGATTTAAAATATAACCACGAGGCCTTGTCTCTCACAGAATACTTCCTCATTTTCATGGCATGAACTGAAAACACAAAAAAAACTTTCCCATTCATTGGATCACTCTTTGAGTGGAATGAAAATATAAGAGGAAACCAGTAAGTCTCAATTTAACGTGCTCAATGGGGCAGAGATCGGTCTCCTCTTTTGACTTGATGGGTCAAGAGTCAGAGGGGGTGGGGGTGGGGGTGGGGTTTGGGTTTTTAAAATATTTTTTTTGTTTTTTTTTTGTGTTTTTTTGGGTCTTGAGACAGTCAATTAAACATGAGCTTGTATCGGAGGGGGAGAAAATCATTCTCCTGTTTTAACCGAATGAGCCTGGAGTCAGAAAGCTTCCCTTATACATTTGTATGGGAGGGGGAGGAATGAGTCTCCTATTTTGGGGTTTTCTGGGGTTTATTCAGAGAGTTTCCCCCCTTTTCCCCATTAATTTGCATGGGTGCCTTAGAAGCCCCATTTATCCTGTACTTGCAATGTATCTCGCGATTCGTAAGTATGATGATCAGGCATTTCAGGATATGAGTGAGGAAAGTGAAAAAAATTTCATGACCGTTTTATTTGTTAAGAAACTGTTGCAGTCTGCTCCAAGTCAGGCATTGTTGAGCAGGCCAAGCAAAATGGTGACTTAAAGACCACAGCAAGCTGACAGAGGGCTGACTCAAGGACTGACACCTTGAGAAAGCATAATTAAACAAGGCCGTTAATTAACTTCAAATGGGGTTTTTTTAATTCACCTAAAATCCCAAATTTCATTTATGCACTACCTTGGTGTTCTCTTCGTATGCATGCAAAGTTTCAGGCTGTTAAGTTGCATAGTTTTGGAGTTATGGAGTTGACACTCTGACACACACGGACATTTATTAGTATTGATGTCATCACGTTGACAAATGTAGCACAACGACTTACAACTTTGAAATGAATCCATAACTTCCAACAACGTTAAGGTGGTTCTTCAGAATCATCCTAAATGTGGAAGCATTCCTTTTCAGGGCCAATCTTCTCATCGTAGCAGCAGTGGACCATGTGAAGTAGAGCATTACAACCAATTTATGACACAACCTGACTAACTTTTATATTCTTAAAGAATCCAATGCCAGTAATGTCTTCAAAGCCAGTGTAAAAGTTGGGGATACAAAAATCACCAACATCTACAAGCAGCCTCAGGTGGTGTGGCCCCTTCTAGCACTCTCCTTTACTGCTCAACCTGAAGTTCATGCTGTTGACTTGAACAGCCATCACACTTCATGGGGATATACTTCAGATGAGGAAGCAGGTGAACAACTGTTGGCTAAGGTCTCCGCTGGTGATTGCTATCTCTTGCAGGATGCCAAGCAACCAGGCACTTTCCATTAATGTAGAAGTTGGAAGGACTACAATCCAGATCTCAGTTTTGTCTTCAGGGATGGTAATGGACACCCTCTTCATGAATCTCGTGAGATCCTTCCAGACTTCCCACACAGCCAACATTGATCAGCATAAATCTACATTGGAATAGAGATTCCCTTGATTATGTCCAAACTGAAAGCCTGCTGGAATTTTCAGAAAGCCAACTCGGAGAATTTCACAACAGAAGTTGAGGAACAGATCACCAGCCTCAACCCTGACCTGAATAGCAATAGCAGCTTTTACAATATCTTTAAAGATGCAGCCAAAAACATCTGATGTGGTTTTCTTGTTGCATCTGAGCATGTGGAATGATGTTTTTGGTGCCCAAAACACACATCCCACATGTTGTATCTGAGCTCTTGGAAACATTGGATGTGGCCAGCTGACAAAGGTGTCAGGAGACTGGAGGAGCTTGATTTCTCTCATTCAAGAATAAAGGCATGACACCTACAAAGACACCTTGGGGCTGCCTCACCTGCTCAACATCAACCTCCTAAAGTATCGGCTAATGCTTTGCTTCTTGGCTGCTCCTCAATTCTGAAGTTCCCCCAACTAAGGAGGCTCGCCGTGAAGTCTGGAGGAACTCTTCAAGACCATTTCATAATATCCTTCCACATTCCTGTTTTCTTCCCCCCACACCAGGGCTGACATTGACACTGACCTTCAATCCACCAAAGCAAGGAAAGCAATAGGAATATATGGCATCTACCCTGAGTTAATGAAGAACTTGGGACCTCACTTACGTGATTGGGTGGCTTCTCTTTTCACGAACATCCATGCAACTGGAGTCATACCATCAACCTGGAGAGATGCCAAAGTCATTGCCATCCTTCAGTCAGATAAACCCGCCACAGACCCATCTAGCTATCGGCACATATCTCTGCTACATTTGACATACAAGTTGCTTGAGCGTGTCCTTACTTGTACTTGCATTTACCACTTACAAGTACTTGCATTTACCACCCACATTGAGACTGGCTACCAGCACGCACTAATGACAGGTGTTGCACTAATGGTCTTCTGACATGGTATGATAAGGTATGACGACATGATCTGCTGAAAGCTGCTAGGCTTTTCCAGTGCCAAGCTACAGTGCCCGTCTTTTCTTCTATGCTTATCAATCGAAGATATAGGGTTTCACTCGGAGAACAAACAAGCTCAATGAGGACTCTGAATTATGGTTTTTCTCAAGGGTCTGTTTTAGCTCCATTCTTCTTAAACATATATGTGAGCAACATGCATTGTACCACCTCCAGAAGGTTTGTCTCCACAGATGATCTTGTCATTGCTACCAAAGCAATCAACCTTGAACACCTCAGCAGTACCCTGTCCCAGGACTTAAAGATAATGGAGCAATACTTCATATACTGGTACCTCCGCCCAAACTCAACGAAGCCCACAGTTACCACTTTCCATCTCAGCAACCGACTAGTTAACAGCAAACTCCAGGTTTCCTTTTGCAGCAAACCAGTCAAGAGCAAACCGTTCCCCAGGTACCTTGGAGTCACCCTTGGTCACAGCCTCACATTTTGCAAATGCCTAAGACAGTTCACAGAAAAGATGAAGACCAGGGTAAACATTATCTGGAAACTAGCGGGCACCAGCTGGGGATAAAGTGCACGCACTCTTTGCACTGCTACCCTTGCTCTTGTGTACTCTTCAGCAAAATACTGTTCTGTTTTGGCAGAGCAGCCACACAAAACACTTGGGCATTGTCCTAAAAACACTGATGCGGATAATCAGCAGTACACTGAAATAAACACCCGTGTAGTTGCTTCCAGTACTGTCTAACACAGCGTTTCTCAACCTTTGATGGCCCATGGCCCCCCTACCGAGTCGCTTAACATTCGTGGTCCCCTGCCCTTCAATAAAAGATGCAGATTTCGTTTTATGAAATTTATTTACTCAGTCTTAAAAGATAAATCAAAGTAAACATTTTTCTAAGCAATACAATCAATGAGACACATGCTGTTGGGCTTGTC
This sequence comes from Eptatretus burgeri, assembly GCA_024346535.1. NCBI lineage: Eukaryota > Metazoa > Chordata > Myxini > Myxiniformes > Myxinidae > Eptatretus > Eptatretus burgeri. Next base: position 47,028 of record BROF01003530.1, on the reverse strand, counting down.
TGATGAGGCCTCTTATGTCCGGCTCCGTCTTGGACACAGCAAGGCGAATATCGTTCCCAACGTCAAGACGGTTTCTGGACTTCGTTTTAATGGTCGCAAGGTCAGAAAATCCAGATTCGCAAAGATATGTTGTGGCGAATTGAATAAGCATTATGGATGCCTTCTTGCTGAGTAGTGGATGCACATCCTGAACAGACAACCAGAGGTGGAGTGGTCTTCTTTGTTACTGAAGACCAGCTTCAGTGCTTTTGAAACATTCAACTCTGCCAGCTCCTCTGCTTCTTCTTCAGTAGGTTCAATTTTGGCGTTAAACGGGTCTTTGTGCCACGGAACATCCAACGGTGCATCGTCGAAATACAATTTGAACTCAGCGGAAAGATTGTCGAGATGTCTAGTGATGCAATCTTTGATGCCGACGGGAAGCTCAATCCTCTGCATCTGCAGGTGCTCATCCAAGAAAGGAAACGAGGCAGTGGACCCGGCCTTGATTCGTGCCTGCCAGACTTCCATTCTAGCAGACAGTCCGGCAAGCTTGTCTTGAACGTCACTGACTGTCACATCACGGCCTTGCAAGGACTGGTTCATTTCGTTGAGTCGGCCGAATATATCGGCCAGGTAGGCGAGCATCATGACGAACTCGTCATTGTCAAAGTGGACATGGATGTTGTTTTTGTTGTCTCGCAGGAATATTTCCACCTCAACCCGGAGTTCATACAGCCGAGAGAGGCATTTCCCCCTCAATAGCCAACGGACTTTGGTGTGGAACAGAAGTCCAGCATGTTCCGCTCCCATTTCCTTGGCCAGGAGTTGGAAGAGCCGATGATTTTTGGCCTTCGCATGAATGAAGTTGATCACTTTGACCGCAACGTCCATGACTTCCAGCAAACGAGGTGGAAGAGTCTTTGACGCAAGAGCGTATCTGTGTAGCGAACAGTGGGAGGACGTCACATGGGGCCATTCGTTCTTCACAAGCGTGACGAACCCTCCTCTGACGCCGACCATCGCTGGGGCACCATCAGTACAAATGTGCTTGAAATTCTGCCAACCGAGTCCATTAGCTTCAAAAAAAGAGTCCACAATTGCTTTGATATCTGCCGCTTTCGTTGTGGTTGGTAGGGTATTGCAGAACAAGAACTCTTCCTTCATCTTTCCCTTTCTGTCGTAGCGAGCGAAGGCGATCAACTGGCTCTCCAGGGTGGTGTCGGTAGACTCGTTTAATTGAAGGCTAGCCTGGCGTGTGCTTTGTTTGATTTCGGAGCAAACTTGACGGCACACATCAGCGGCCATGTCGTCAATCCGTCGTCGGATCGTGTCATTAGAGAGTGAAACCTGCTGGATCTTCTTTTTCATCTCTGGTCCGATCATCAATTGCACCATTTTCTCTGTACATGGCTTGATAAGGTCCTCAGCAATAGTGTGCGGCTTCTTGCACTTCGCAGTTCGGTATGCCACTTTCTAGCTGGTTTGAAGAGCAGGTTTTTCTTCTGGCCGGAATCCAAATTTGGGAAGTGTCGCTTCACGGTCATATCGTGATCGTTTCGCAGACAGAGCGTCGATATTATCTTCCTTCCTTCCGGGATGCATCTTGTCGCGATGGTTTGAAAGTTTGGAAGGACGTAGTGACGTATTTGACATCACGACCGAGCAGTGCAGATATTGCACGCAGTCCACGCCATCTCGACTGACATTCGTGAATCCAAACTTGACATAGCTGTCATTCCATTTTCGAAACTTCGACATCTGAGAAAAAAAATTGAAAAAAACAAAATTCTAACGTTTTTGTAAACATTGGTTTACTATGAATGCTCTGTGGGCTCCGCCTTCTCTTTTAAAATCGTGGTTAAACTCATCTACCCTTTTTACTTTGACACTAAGACCGGAGACTCGTCACTTTAATTGTACATTACAAGCTTCTGCATTCTGAATCGCAGTTTCTCGGCGTCCGCTCATGGCCCCCGGTCGAAGGCCGATGGCCCCCTTGGGGGCCATGGGCCCCCGGTTGAGAAACGCTGGTCTAACACCTCACCCCATGATGTTTGCCAGAAGGAAAGAATTCTGAGAGTTTATTCACATTGAAGCCAACCCAGAGCGTCCAATCCATGAAGACATGCAGAATCTACCAAATATATAACTCAAGGCAGTCAAACCTTTCTTGGGCTCTGTAAATGCTTTGGGTGATGTGGGGTTTGACACAAAGAACAAACAGCGTAATCTCTGGACAGACATCAACATTGCTAGCAAAGACCTGGTGAGTAATCCGAGAGAAGAGTCTCCAGGTTTCAACCTCCCCCAGAAACAGTGGCCTGCACTCATGTCCAGGTTTCAACCTCCCCCAGAAACAGTGGCCTGCACTCAGGATCCATACTCTCCATGTGAGGACATCACACCACCTCCACAAATATAATTTCAAAGACAGCCCAGCATGTGACTGTGATTCCCCAGATCAGACTATCCACAACATTGTGAATTGGAACATCACTCAGTGGAGCGCATACCTCTGCCAGGCTGAACTGTTTAGGTTTTGTATCCCACTAATAGGCTGGATCTGTATATGGACCTGAGCTAAAATTTAATCAGCTTGTTCTTGTCACCTACCCAACTCATCCACCAAGTTTTGCCATAATCTGTCCACAACGTTTGGAAATATAGTTTTATATATCTTTGTTGGCCTTATCTCTCAATGGTGAAGAATCACTTAAAAAAATTTCGGATCTGGATCCGATCTTCACCAAAATCTAATCAATTCGTATGTGTCACACACCCAAACCTATCCACTAAGTTCAGTTTTAATCCTGCAAGAACTTTTTGAGATATGCTGTTCATAGTTAGACAAGCAAACAAGAAAGATGTCGTGCATTGCACGATACTTGCAGAAAGCAAATAAATAATAGTTACCATGGAAACAGTAATTTGGTAATTTTGAAAATTTGATCTATCAAGTGTTGAACATGATTGAATGTTATGTATACCAAATTTGGTTGATACATTTTGTAATTGTGGACTTATACTCCACTGGTCAAGAGTTTTAGAACACCCCCATTTTTCAATTTTTACTGAAATTTAAGCAGTTCAAGTCCAGTGAATAACCTGTAATGGTACAAAGCTAAGCGGTAAACTGCCTGAGGTTAAAAAAAAAGGTTTAGGTTACCAAAAACCGAAAAATAATGTAAATTTCAGAGTTGTTAAATAAGGCCCTTATCAGGAAACAAGTAATGGGTTAGCAACTGCAGCTGTTCTGCAGCAATGGAAGTAAATTAAGCCTTGGAAGTTGATGCAAACAATTCCTACTGGTGTCCCAACTTTTGTTGATTAGTTGCAAACCCTCTGTCTGTATAAAAGCAGTGTTGGAACAGACTGTGTTGCTACACCCTCTGAAGCATTATTTGGACAATATTGCACTGCAGGAAGTAGTATATTGCTATTATAATGGTGAGAAAAAGACAATTAACAAAGGAAGACAGACAGACCATTATAACCCTTAAAAGTGTAGGTCTTTCCTTTAAAGAAATTGTAAACAAAGCCAAGGTGTCAGTGAGTACAGTTTCCTACACCATCAAAAGGCACTTGGAAACTGGAGGAAACTCTGACAGGAAGAGATCTGGCAGACCCAAAGCCACAACACAATCAGAAGACAAGTTTCTGAAAGTCAACAGCTTGCGTGATAGGCGGTTCACAGGACAGCAGCTTCGAGCACAGCTTAACACTGGTCGACGTAAGGAGGTCTCAGTTTCAACTGTGAAGAAAAGACTTTGAGCTGCAGGTTTGACAGGTCGAGTGGCAGGAAGAAAGCCATTGCTAAGATGGCAAAATAAGAAAAAGAGGATTGCCTGGGCCATGAAGCACCACCAGTGGACTACTGAAAACTGGAAGAAGGTCTTTGGTTCATCACACAGGGTTTTTGTACGCCGTTCAGTAGGCGAAAGGATGGTTCCTCAGTGTGTACACCAACTATCAAAGAAGTCAAAGTGGAGGAGTGGAGAAGGAAGTGTGATGATCTGGGGCTCTTTTGCTGGATCCAGAGTCGGCGACTTTGACAGAGTGACTGGCACCCTGAACCAAAAGGGCGACCACAGCATTTTGCAGTGCCATGCAATACCCTCTGGTCTATGCCTAGTTGGTCAGGGGTTCATCGTACAGCAAGATAACGACCCAAAATACCTCCAGGCTATGTCAGAATAACCTTCGAAGAAAAGAACAAGACGGTAGGCTTCAAATCATGGAATGGCCAGCACAGTCTCCAGACTTAAACCCTATCGAGCTGGTTTGGGATGAACTGGACAGAAGGGTGAAAGCAAAGCAACTTACAAGTGTTAATATAACAAGGATAAACTTACATTTATCCTTGTTATATTGATGAAACATGATGTGCTTAAAATGGTTTTTGTGATCCAAAACGAGGTTAAAAGGGCGTTGTGTTAAATTGCTGAAAAATAATCAAATGAAATTACAGGAAACAAATTGAGGTGAATGCAAAATGATCACATCTTGTCTTTTGTATGTACATTTTGTTAAAAACGAAGGGGAAAAAAACAAATAAAGAAATAAATGACCAAATGTGAAAAGTAATGAAATGTAATGAGATGAATACACAGACAAATAGATGAGTCAACACATACATCGCTAAATAAATACATAAAATGTAGATTATAAGTATATTATAAGGTATACAAATAAACGTCGTCGTACTTCCTATGATCTGCTGAGCACAGTGAAGACAAGAGATGGCGCTCCAAGCTAATATAACTGATATCACGTACAAGCACTTTTATGATGAAAGGTGGGGTTTGTTTACTCAATGAAAAATAAACTACCAGGTTGCTTAAAGCCACATAATGGCATTTTTTTGCAAATAAAAATAGAAAATATCATGGCAAGCATGGATTCACAAAACCTGAAGGAAAAAAATTGACATTTCATCAGACAGGATCATATAAAGAATGTTGTTTTTTAATTCCTGTTATTTTAAAAGTAGGGATTGTATTGACGTGGGTATTGAAGATGAGGAAAGAGAAATGGTGAATATTACACACTGAGAGTGGGGTGCAGGAAAATGAACAAAAATAAAACCCCAAAACATGGTGGAGAAGGAAATGACAAAATTCCATAAGTGGGAATAAGTCACGGCAAAGAGAAAGTACAGTCGTTTGTACATTATGTCTTCATGTAATTTTCTCTAAATCCAAAATTTATATTGGTTTCAACTATTGTGCAATGTAATCCATACTAATAAAAGGCAATGTGTGTGTGTGTCTCCTCCATAACTCCAAAACCATAAAAGATAGCAGCCTGAAACTTTGCATACCCACGAAAAAAAACTCTAAGGAAGTGCAAGAGTGAAAATTGGGTGTTTGGGTTAATTAAAATATCCCTTTTGAAGATAATTAACAGCATATTTAATTATATCCTTCATCAGGTGATCCTCGGCCACCTTGCTCTCTGGGTCTGAAGGCATTTCCTGGGTAACCTCGCTGGGCTTTGAAGCCACCATGTTTTTTGGCATGGTCCAACCATGCCACAACGATGTCCAAAACAGGCCACAACAATTTCTTAACGATAAAGTTTATTTTTCACTTTCCTCCCTCATGTCGAATGCCTGTTCATCACAGCTCCAAATCGTTGTGTACATTGCTTTGGTAAGTATTATAATTTTCAAATTTGGAGGTTGGAGTGATTTCGTGCATTATATGATACGATTTTTCACAATCTACTCTCACTGATTAATTTAAGTGTATCATCAAAATATTATTTCGGTTTGGAGGATAGGATATCGTCTGGACTAAATAAGTGTTGAAATCTGTTGTGAAATCTGATAATTTAAAGAAATAACGAGTCTTACAACTAAGCCGATATACCTATTTACTTTGGGCAAGCAAGGTTATGTTCCCTCCTCCATACATACAAAACAAGAAGAAGAGCAATCAGATATTGCAGACCCTCACCAGGACTTCTTTTGAGTGGTGTATTTTTTCTAGGTTTGAGGGTAAATCCAATATGGCTGCCAAACCACATGACGTATGATATTGTTGAAGCGGACTTCCTTTTTAAATGGTAGTTCGATAATCAATCTGCTTAAATATGGCCATAAATGGACACAATGTATAAGAATTGTAGTTAGATGAATAACTACACCTGTCAATTACTATTATTCATTTTGATGCAAGTCATTTTATTGGAACCTATAATCAAATGTATTTTATTGGAACTTGTATCTTCTCTTGCTTATTTTGTACTGGAGCTAAAGGCCTAATGCCAATTTTCTCCATAGCTTTCCTGTATTTTCTCTTCACCTTTCTGTGCATCTAATGTTCTTTTCTGCTGTTCCTCCCTTGTCTTCCCCTCTCTCTGTCTCTCTTCTGTTTCTCTCTCTGTTCTTAGATTTCTAATTAATGTGCCTGCCATGTTCTGACAGGCCTTCATAAAAATCTATGTGATGTTGAATTGTCTTACTTGCAGCTGTACCCTTGCCTTGCTTAAATTCGTTTGTTGTCTTTCACCAAGACGATAAGAACTTTCTGGGATGTCTCTCTTGTGTGCATATTGCTTTAAACTGGCCCAGACAAGGTCAGATGTGGGTCATTATGACCGGACTCTCCTCCTCCTCTTGTTCTCTGTTCTTCTTCTCGGCCCTCTAAACTTTCCCCCACCTTCCCTTAGGTATTATATATATATATATATATATATATATATATATATATATATATATATATATATATATATATATATATATATATATATATATATATATATATATACAATTCCTGAAACTCCCAATTTAGCGAAGACCATTGTATGTATTACATCAATGCCCCTTCGTTCCGCAATATCATGTATAATAAATATTCTCTGATTGAATTGTACTTTGCCTTGAGTGGACATTTAGTATTAAGAGTTCCACAACAATATCACATGTGTGAACCTTTTGCTCCTCATGGACAGGCGGTCATACGTGTAAAGATTTGCCTTAATTTGTTCAGCCACATCAGAGAAGATTTTTGAAGGTCTTAAAAACAAGAAACAATATGGCTGCCAAATCACGTGACCAATGATGTCATGATTTTTTTTTTCTGTGGGCCATTTTATCCCTAGATGACCCACTAAAAATTTCATACTGATTGGATGTGGCGTTCTACATATGCAATTATGACGTCGTCACGAGGGCCCCGATGATGTCCTAAAAAATCACCCTCATTCCCCCTGAGGAGTACTTACTATGTGCCATGTTTAAATTTTTTGCTTGGTGTGGTTTCAGAGATACAGAGAGGAGTTTGTCTCCAGATATGCATGGATGGTATTTATCTCCGAATGTGACCGGATGGCAGCTTGTCTCTGGACATGTGCGGGTGGTGTTGATGTAGGGACAGGAGTTTGTCTCCGGACGTGTCCAAGCGATGCTTATCTCCGGACAGCTTGGCTCTGGATGCGTCCAGGCAGTGTTTGTCTCCGAACATGTCCGTGCAGTGTTTGTCTCCGAACATGTCCATGCAGTGCTTGTCTCCGAACATGTCTGTGCGGTGTTTGTCTCCGAACATGTCTGCGCGGTGTTTGTCTCCGATTATGTCCGTGCGGTGTTTGTCTCCGAACATGTCCGTGCGGTGTTTGTCTACGAACATATCCGTGCAGTGGTTGTCTCCGAACATGTCCGTGTGGTGTTTGTCTCCGAACATGTCCGTGCGGTGTTTGTCTCCGAACATATCCGTGCGGTGTTTGTCTCCGAACATATCCGTGCGGTGGTTGTCTCCGAACATGTCCGTGCGGTGTTTGTCTCCGAACATGTCCGTGCAGTGTTTGTCTCCAAACATGTCCGTGTGGTGTTTGTCTCCGAACATGTCCATGCGGTGTTTGACTCCAAACATGTCCGTGCGGTGTTTGACTCCAAACATGTCCATGCGGTGTTTGTCTTTGAACATGTCCGTGCGGTGTTTGTCTTCGAACATGTCCGTGCTGTGTTTGTCTCCGAACATATCCGTGCAGTTTGTCTCTGAACATGTCCATGCGGTGTTTGTCTCCGAACATGTCCAGTCAGTGTTTGTCTCCGAACATATCCGTGCAGTGTTTGTCTCCGAACATGTCCGTGCAGTGTTTGTCTCCGAACATGTCCGTGCGGTGTTTGTCTCCGAACATGTCCGTGCGGTGCTTGTCTCCGAACATGTCTGTGCGATGCTTGTCTCCGAACCTGTCCGTGCAGTGTTTGTTTCCGAACATGTCCGTGCGGTGTTTGTTTCCGAACTTGTCCATGCGGTGTTTGTCGCCGGACGTGTCCATGCGGTATTTGTCTCAGAACGTGTCCGTGCAGTGTTTGTCTTCAGACGCGTCGTGGCAGTGCTTGTCTCTGGATGCACCAAGGTGATACTTGTCACTGGACCCGCTGTGGTGGTGCTTGTCTCCGGATGCGTCGGGGCGGTGCTTGTCTCCATTTTTGTCGGGGCGGTGCTTGTCTCCGGATGCGTCGGGGCAGTGTTTCTCTCCGGATGCGTTGGGGTAGTGCTTGTTTCCGGACGCTTCGGGGTGTTGCTTGTCTCTGGACGCGTCATGGCAGTGCTTGTCTCTGGATGCACCAAGGTAATGCTTGTCACTGGATCCGCCGTGGTGGTGCTTGTCTCTGGATGCGTCGGGGCGGTGCTTGTCTCCGGATGCATCGGGGAATGCTTGTCTCCAGATGCGTCGGGCGGTGCTTGTCTCCGGATGCGTCGTGGTGGTGCTTGTCTCTGGATGCATCAGGGCGGTGCTTGTTTCCAGATGCGTCGGGGTGGTGCTTGTCTCCAGATGCGTCGGGGCGGTGCTTGTCTCCGGATGCGTCCCGGCGGTGCTCGTCTCCGGACGCTTCGGAGCGGTGCTTCTCTCCGGATGCGTTGGGGTAGTGCTTGTCTCCAGATGCATTGTGGCGCTGCTTGTCTCCAGACGCATTGTGGTGCTTCTTGTCTCCGGACGCTTCGGGGCGTTGCTTTTCTCCGGACGCGTCAGGATGTTGCGTGTGTTCAGATGCGTCTGGGCGGTGCTTGTCTCCGTTTGCGTCGGGGTGGTGCTTGTCTCCGTTTTTGGCGGGGCGGTGCTTGTCTCCGGATGTGTCGGGGTGGTGCTTGTCTCCGTTTTTGGTGGGGCGGTGCTTATCTCCGGATGCGTCGGGGCGGTGCTTGTCTCTGGATGCATCGGGGCGGTGCTTGTTTCCAGATGCGTCGGGGTGGTGCTTGTCTCCGGATACGTCAGGGCGGTGCTTGTCTCCGGATGCGTCCGGGCAGTGCTCGTTATCCGGATGCGTCAGGGCAGTGCTTGTCTCCGGACGCTTCGGAGCGGTGCTTCTCTCCGGATGCGTTGGGGTAGTGCTTGTCTCCAGATGCATTGTGGTGCTGCTTGTCTCCGGACCCTTCGGGGCATTGCTTTTCTCCGGACGCATCAGGGTGTTGCTTGTGTCCAGATGCATCGGGGCGGTGCTTGTCTCCGGATGCATTGGAGCGGTGCTCATTTCCGGACGCGTTGGGGTGATACTTCTCCACGGACGCGCCAGGGCGGTTATTGTTGTATGACCGGTAGAAAATGGATTTCAGTCAATATTTTGTTTCCATCTTCACTGTTTTTCCATGCAGAAGCATTTTGATTAGACAGTATGAATCGTAATTAATGCTCCATCGCACGTCTACCTTCCATTTCTCTCACCTCTCACTGCCTTCCCTTCCCCATGCCCTCACTTTCCCTCCCTCCTTGCTCCCCCACTCCTCCTCGCTACACCACCCCTCCTTGCTCTTCCACCTCTCCTTGCTCTTCCACTCCTCCTTGCTCTTCCACTCCTCCTTGCTCTTCCACTCCTCCTTGCTCCACCACCCCTCCTGTCTCCTCCTCCCACCTCTCTCTCCCTTCCTCCTCTCCCTTTCCCTCCCTCCTCTCTTTCCCTTTCTACCTCCCTTCTCCCCCCCCCTCAGGATTCTCATCAGCGAAGTGACGGGTGGTATTTGCTACTCTATAATAATAAATGTCAGTGTGTGTCCCTCCATCAGTTTGTCTGTCTCCTCCATAACTCTAAAACCATGAAACCTTGTAGCCCCAAACTTTGCACGCATACAAAAGGGAACTCCAAGGTGGTAGATGAATGAAAATTGGGTGTTTGTGTTAATTTAAACACACCTTTTGAAAATAATTTACAGGGTGTTCATCACGAAAAACCAAAATAAGCCTTTCAAAGATAGTGGAGCGTCATCTTGGTCAGCCCTCTGTCAGCTCGTCAGAATTTGAAGAGGCCATTTTTAGGGGGCCTGCTCAACAATTACTTGACTTGGAAAAGGCCGCAACTGTTTCCTAATGATATATATATATATATATATATATATATATATATATATATATATATATATATATATATATATATATATATATATATATATATATATATATCATTAGGAAACTATATATACTCGTGAACTATATACTTGACTTGGAAAATATATATATTCCAATTTCCTCACTTATATCATTAATTGCATGATCATCATACCTATGCATCGCTGGATATATTGCAATGCTTATAAATGCCCGGATATGCCAGCCTTCATGTCTTTATTTAATTTCCGCACATTCCATAACTTCTAGAATCTCTTAATCTCAGCCAAATTTCAAAATTTAAACTTCTTTATTGACTTCGGCAGCAGTTCTGACTGCTAAAAAAAAAAGTGTTCACATGTCCAATTCCGACATAGCTTGACAAATCTGGGTGTCAATGGGTGCATGGTGTTTGTATAACTGATCGGCGTTCACTAATTGCTTGCCAAGCCAGTCATTCCTTATCAATCATTATGTTTGAGTGCTTGCTTGAGTGCTTAATCCACTTGGCGAGTGCTAAATAATATTCGCACCATCACTGAATATATCGATCGTCTTAAACAAAGTTCAGGGACCACCCGCCTGCGTTTGGCCATATAGTGTCTCGTGCCGTGATTCATGTGGTGGTTCACTCGCTGAAAATGTGCATCTTTATTATACACCACATTTCCCCCTTTTTGTACGATCTTGTTTCATTTTATGACCTGTCACTTCGGCATCGATGCAGATTAAAAAAAAACCTAAAAGTTTTGTGTTTTGAATGTTTCTTCAACCGTTTCATTGGATTCCTTGCTTGAGTCTCCGCTTGCTTAAAACATCTCCGGAGTTAGGAAGTCATAATAAATTCGATGATTACAATTAGTAAAAAATGTTTTCAGTTGTTGCAAGAACAAAGCAATGAATTGCCACATCAATGCAGAATAGCCGAGAGGTACACACGCTCACTCTAACTTTAATTAGCTGTCTGGCATGGGTTCGAATCCTGACCCAGCTATAAACTGTCATCCTGGTGTTTCCCAGGCAGGATGATTCACAAAGTGTGCGCCGTTTCTCAGATGGATGTTAAACTGGACGTCACATCTGCCGGAATCCCACACTCCTCTCCCCTCCCCCTCACCCTCATCACTCTCCCTTCCCCCTCTCCTCCCCCTCCCACTCTCCCTTCCCTCTCCCTCCCCTCTCTCCCACCCCTCTACCTCTCTCCACATGCTCCTCCACCCCTTCCCCACTGTTAAGAGGATTGTTAAGGACTGACGGTTTAGTTTTTAATTTACCAGGTAGATAGTGTGGGTTTTAAATGCTCCCGCCTGGTGTTACATAAAACTTGGTGGTTAAATAGAAAATGTTGCCGTTTGGGCACGTTTTATAGCTCTTCCCTTCTGGCTCCTCACACCATCTTCCATTCCCTTCATGCCGCCTTCCCTTCCCCTCACACTGTCTTACCTTCCTTTCACCTCATGCTGCCATACCTACCCTTTCCATCACGCTGCCTGCCCTCCCCCTCCCCTCATGCTTACCTCCTCCCAAACTCTCCCCCTCCCTACTTCTCCCCTACACTCTCCCCATCCTCTTTGCTCCCCACCCCCCTCCCAGAGTGTAAAGCGAGGTTTGGTGTGGCATCACTCTTCCCCCCACTTCCTAGCTCCACCCTTTCTCACCCCTCATAACTCCCCCACCCCCTGCTCCCCTCTCCCCTCCCTCCTCTCTCTCCCTCTTCCCCCGTCTCTATCCCACCCTATCCCCCCCCCACCACCACCCTTGATGTTCCTGTCAGTGAAGCGACGGGTTGTGTCTGCTAGTCTATACTTATAAATGTCAGTGTGTGTCAGTCTGTCTGTCCATCAGTCCATCCATTTGTTGTCTCAATAACCCCAAAACCATGAGACCTCGCGGCCCCAAACTTTGCATGTATATGAAGGGAACTCCATGGCAGTGCAGGAGTGAAAATTGGCATTTGGGTTAATTTAAACATCCCTTTTGAAGATAATTAACAGACTCATCCTTTGTCACGTTGCTGTCCCTCATGGGCGTTTTAATTCGCCATTGTTTTTGGCTTGTTCAACAATGCCTTGACTTGGAACAGGCCTCAATAGTTTCTTCGCGATAAAGCACTCCAATATTTTTTCACTTTCCTTACTCATATCATCGAATGCCTCATCTACATACCTACAAATCACTGTATACATCCTTTTGTAAGGGCTATCATTTTCAAATTAGGAGCTTGAAGCAATTTCATGTATTATATGATGTGATTTTTCCATGATCTACTCTCACGGACTAATTAAAGTATATAATCGAAATATAATTACTGTTTTGAGGATTCAATCACGTGCATAAAATAATTGTCGAAACCTGGAGTGAAATCTAAAAATGTGAAGAAATCAGTGATGTTTTGGTTTTTGCAGGTCTGTCGTATTACCAATCAGCTTGCAAATCAGCCTTTGGGTTTTGGAGTCTTTGGTGACGTTTGGGTCTTCAGGGTCCTTTGGGTTGGAACGGACCGCTTAAACGGTTCGTGTCCCAAGCCGACCTGCGTCGAGGTACGGCCCCTCGATAGTTTACCTGCGCGATTACTTAGGTATATCGACATTCGGCGAGTGACCCTATTTCGCACGGGTAGAATGCGGACTGGGCTGTGGTGCGGTTAAACCCCCACCCGTGACTGGTTTCTGGTGATTGTTCCAGGAGGGTCACGACTGAATTGTCCGACCGGTGGGCGACGTGGTTGCGATTAGAGGTACGTGGCCGATCGCATGCTGGCGGGCGCGAATTTGTAACAGTGGTGTCAGGAGTGGGATACAAACTCTTCCGTCTTCAAACTAAATTAACGAGAATCGGACCAGGGGTGTGTGAAGCAACCCCCCCCCCCGCCCCCGTTCCCCCAAATTACAGGCAATTTAAAAATTAAATTCCACGAAACAAGATGGCTTTTCAAGACGAACGGGAGCAGGGGGTATTAGATTTAGAAATGTTAGACTCCATGGCTCAGGACATTTCCATGCAGGTTGACTATCCCCCACAACCGAACCCAGAACCTGAAATGGGCGCAGCGGCAGAGGCCACGGTGTATGACACCCCCCTCCCTCCCCACCTCCGTCAAGTTCCCTACCCGGTCCCCAGCAAAACCGCGACCGACCGAGGCGATTCGACTTCGTCGGCTTCGGCTGAAATCAACAGGGTGGGGGAAATATTGATGGGGATGATGCAAGGGATTAAAGACGAAATGAAAACAAATGCGCAACAAATGGGAAACGAAATTAAAGGCATGAACGAAAAAATGGATGGAAACTCGAATGAAAAAAAACCAAATGCGTGCAGGATGAATAATAAAATGAATGCGAATATGCAACAGGTGAAAAACGGAATGAAAGAAGAAATGAAAAAAATGCTGGGTGAGATGCATCAAATAGGCCTAGGCCTGCAGGCGGGCATAAAGGCAATGGCGTGGAGCGAAACGCGGGCAGTGGAGCTCATAATGGCGACGCCACGTGCTGAAGCGAACGAGCTGGGAGGGAGTGCATCGGCTGTGCCCCCCGCGATGGAGGACAAACTAATTCGGGGGACGTGTTGGACGAGACTCGTGACGGTAACGGAGAGGGAAAAATTAAAAGGGGTGACAGAGACGTGTACGAGACACGTAGAGACGAGGGAAATAATAAAGAGGACAACGGCAATAAAAACACCAGAGACGCGGGAGATGGAAACGGTAGAGGAGAGACTGCACGATAAAGACAGGGTTAACGACGAACACACACGCGGATGTAGTGGAGGATAATGGGGGCGAGCGAGCAGAATGTCTCGTGACCCGGTGCGAGCAGCTGGATAGCCTCCTTCGGGAACGGAGGGAGACGCTATTCTCCCTTGAAGCTGATCGCGACTGGGTGGGTTCGGTCGTGTCAAGCGAGTTAGAGGGGGCGAGTGCTGCGAATGGGTGCACGAGGAGCTTGGGGGGTATAGAGGCCTCGGGAACCCTTGTGGTGACGCGATTCCCCAGTGTGATTGTCCCGGTGTGTGTGTTCACGAGTGTGGCGAAATGCGTGCTGCAACGCGCGCATAGCGTGGGTGCAAGGGCGTGTGTGAGAGCGACCGCATGTGTGGATGAGACCCCGTGTATAAAATAAACCCCGTGTATGAATGAAGCACCGCGTGTCAGAGAGACCGTGTGTGTGAGTGAAGGGGTGCACATGAAAGAGACCCCGTGTGTGAGTGGCGTGGTTGCGAGTGTGCCGAAACGCGTGCTTCCCAGCACGCCGTGTGTGGAAGAAGCACCACCTGTGGAAGAACCCGTGTGTGCGAGTGATGTTTGTGTGAGTGAAACCCCCTGTGTGAGTGGAACCACGTGTGCGAATGAAATGGTCCGCGTGAGTGAAGCACGGTGTGTAAGAGGGACAGCGTGTGTGAGGTCGCTGTATATGAGGAAGATGACAGTGGGCATGCGGGAACACGCAACCGCATGTCCCGGTGTGAATGTCGTGTCGAGGTATGTGAGCGTCGTGGCACATGGGAGCCTGTGCGCGAGAGTGCGACGGAGACTGCGACAAATGAGGGACAAAAGCCGAGCAGCGGCCATAGCTGAATTGGGGACCGCGCCGGGTTTACTCCGCGGTGAGCACGAGGTTCGGGCCGTGCTTCGCACGAGACCGCCGCGTGCGCGGCTGCGGGAGTGAAACCGGTCCGGAACGCCCGCGGTGGATGTTGCCGATCCCGCGACGGACAAAAGCTAGGCTGGGATTAGGGATTTGGAACGGATGGGTTCTCCAGGCGAGCGCGTGTGTGAAGCTCCATGTGGCCTGCGCCGTACATTCTGTTCGCAGAGCGCGCGACGCAGGTTACGGACGGGCCGAGCACATG
Source organism: Eptatretus burgeri (assembly GCA_024346535.1). Taxonomy (NCBI): domain Eukaryota; kingdom Metazoa; phylum Chordata; class Myxini; order Myxiniformes; family Myxinidae; genus Eptatretus; species Eptatretus burgeri. The sequence goes on along the minus strand of BROF01003530.1, from coordinate 31,869 downwards.
TGCTCGTGTTGGGAACCCTTCGAAACGCGGGGCTTGCTTTGGATGCGCAGAGTGACGTCATGGCTGCACGTGTGGTTGGAATCCGGCAGAAGGGAGTTCCTGCCGGATGGTACTGTCCAAAGGGATGAGGTGCGCGGGGCACGAACAGCTGCCATGACGTTATGGGGAAAGGTGCGCAGGCTGTGAGTTGCCGTGCTGTGGTGCGCATGGGGATAAAAAAGAGAGAGCAAAGCAAGCCTCGCTTCGGGTGAACAGGATTCTCGGGCAAGTGGTGGAAGACCCTCTTGCTTGGGCACAGGACACCACAAGTTAGGGGGATGGGTTAGCATAGTTAGACCAGCTTCATGGGGCAGGGGTAAGTCCTCATGGGGCCCGTGGAATGGATTAGTTGGAGGGATGTCAGATCAGATTTAGGTGGGAAATGATTTTTGGAGCCAGACAGACAGTGAGTGTGTAGTGGGGACGTAGCTGAGCTACGTAGTGTTAAGAGAAATGTGCTATAGTGTAAGGGATGACGAGGGAGCACGAGTTAGTTAGGGGAGGCAGTTAGCAGAATGACAGAGTTCAGCGATGTGTGAGAAGAGGGGTGAAGTGGAAATATGTACTTGATGAGTGAGTGAGGCCAGCGGGTCTGAGTGTATGGAGTGAATGTGGAATGCATAGTAAGATGAGTGATTGGGGGGAGGAGTGACTCCCACCTCAGGGACCCCGGGGTCAGTGTAGAGTGAGTTAATGGGTTAGCGAAATTGAAAAATGGAGGTTGTTTTGCTGTTGGTGGGAGTGTAGGCTCGAAACCCGTTTGGAGGGGTGCAGGAGCCCTGTTGACGGGTTGGGAGCGTGGCTGCGAATGGTGAGTATTGCTGAGTGGGTACCCCGGGCACCGGGCTAGTCGGCCGCGGTAGGCCAACGGTCCAGTGGGGGCCGGGATAGCGTAGTGGACACGGGTGGGCCCGCATGATGCGGGGCCCGGGGCGCCATATGCCACGGGGGCAGTGTACTGGGCATGGGCGACCCTCGGAAAGGGACCCGGGGCGCCAACACGCCACGTGGGCATCAGGACGGGAGTCGCCAGGGAGGGCACTCCCCAGTTGTTAGTGAGCTGGTAGGCTCGGAGGCAGTGTAGTGCCCGGGAGTGCCATAGTAGGAGAATCGGCAGAGGGTCGTTCCTGCCAAGGGAGCCACGCGTCCCAGCAACGAAACCGTGCAAGGGCACGAGGAAAAACTCGAGGGCATGGCCCGAAATTTGAGCGGACACCAACACAGGCGACGGGAATCTTGGTTGTTAGAACTGATAGTTTAAGCGAGAGGCGCTATGTGGAAGGCCCGGGGTAGTTTAAGAGTTAATGGTTAGGGTATATTAGGAAGTGTACCCCTCTGCACCATCCATCCCTTCGCTGTCGTCGTGGGCCGCTGGATCCACCTTGGGTTGAGATCGCTGAGATCTGAGGAGACCATTTTGAGGCTTCATTGGGCCTGGACACAGGACACAAGCTCTCCCTTATTCCCCTCCAGGAAGGGAACGTAGGGGTTGGGAGTAGGCTATGACAGGATAGGTTAGCCGGACAAAGACGATAAAGGGGGTGAGGAGACGATTTATAGGGGGAAATAATAAAATAAAAATAAAACAAAAAAAACAAGTTGGGGCTAAATTGGTTTTTGCAAATTAAGGGAGTGGGTATGGACAGAGACAGGCAAAGGCGATAGGTTGGGAGGGAGACAGTAGGGTAGGTCCGAGCCCGCCTTCCGAGTGGCAAGCACCACCGTACTCCCTCCACCAACCTCCATTGAACAAGGCAAGAAGCCGGACACTTCGTCTGCTGGCTGTTGCTACAAGGCCTGGACCGGCCAACTTCATTGGCCGGCTGTTTATACTACAAGGCAAGAGGTCGGCCAACTTCATTTGCCGCCTGTTTTTGCTGCAAGGCCTGTGCCGGTCGGATCGTCTGCCGGCTGTTTACTGCAAGGCCTGTGCCGGTCGTTCATCTGCCGGCTGTTTACTACAAGGCCTGTGCCGGACAGCCTCACCAACGGCCTTGTTTTGCCTGCCTGCCTTTGCCTTGGCCCCATGCCTGCTGCCCATGTTCTGTTTTGCATCCCCCCCCACCTGTTTATTACCATGTGTGCCAGGATCATCGTGCAAGCTGCAGGGACTGCCCTGTAGACAGCCGCAACACGGGACTGCACTGGCAGCCCGTGCACCGTGTTTATTTGCATCCATCCATCCTTCCATTCATACATCCGTTCACTCTGTGGTTTGCTACGTCAGATCATTGCGCACGCTGCAGGGACTGCCCTGTAGGCAGCCACATCACGGGACTGCATTGGCAGCCCGTGCACCGTTTTGTGTTCACTGCGCTCATTTCACGGGGGAGGTCTAGGACTGTGTGTGAACAGACGGCCACATTCCCTGTCACCTGCAAACCAGAGACTGCGTGTGAGCAGCCTGGCTCCCTGTTTTCCCTACAGAGTCCATAGATCCTGGGCCATGGTGTAGTGTAAGATTTGTAAGTTAGTTAAAATTGTACATGAGTTGCACCCCCTGCATGTGTGTCTTAGCGCCGGCAATATTATTTAAGTCGTCTGTATGAGTGAGTTTGTTTAGGTAGTTACTCAGCCCTCAGGTTATTTATTTTGGGGACACGAATACCATGAATGTTGCACTCAGGGATCCAAAGGTAAATCGTACTAGGGGAAAACTACACATGATGGCACACGAAAATTTGACGACTCGCGACGAGTCTATAAAAAGGGGAGGGGGTAGTGTTGTGGTTGACGAAATTCACAAACCACCATTCAGGTCCCTTAGGTGAGATATCTCTGTAAGTATATGTGTAGTTAGGCCCAAACCCGTTGTTTCGAGGGAATAAATG